>VYYJ01002073.1:0-24176 GCA_021029165.1 Cyphoderus albinus | reverse complement strand
CAAGGGTTGATTAGATGATGATAGGTTTGAAAGAAAAGCTGTTTTACCTTTTCGCTACTTTCTTTGTTATGCCCTGCCATGCATACAAAAGTCAAGTAATTTGGACAAAGACAAAAGAGCTGAGTTATTAGTACAATTGTTTATGCGAGAACATGCATCATTTACATGGTGGCACTTACTCATTTTCTTGTATGGGCCGAGCTACAACAAATGGGAACATTTTTTTTTGCTGTTTGGAGAAGTTTGTTTTACTACCTGATCTGTTTCATATCCAGTTTGAATTTCACTATCCTGAATTTAACATACTATATCCTTGACCACTGACCATATGTGGTTTGCTGCAGCATTATGATGAGCACTTTGGAAAGTTTCTTATTTATCTGATGATATTGCGGAGACTCGTTTACTAATAATGGCTAATTAATGAAACATAATTACAGGTTACAAGACCTCAAAACGCCGGGAATTTTATTTGTCCTGAGTTTTGCAATTTTTTGTAGGTGTTTAACTAAAATGAAGTTTTCAAAATCCATTTGGCTTAATGATGGTACTATTATTGACTAACGATTCTCTATCAATTATTGTTTCTTCAGTTTGCAGGGCTTTTTTTCTTGGCAAGGCTAGATTTGATGACAGATTTTGTAAGTGTCGGCCGTAGTGAATAGAACACGGAAAGTAAAGGGGGGAAACAGGAAAATCTCTAGAACTTCTTGCGGTTTGATTATTTCAAATGAGTTTTAAAGTAATCTTCCGAGTCAAGTCAAAAGTATTAATCCCGATTATGCTTACGCAATAATCATTATCATAAATGCAGTATTCTAATGAAATATTCAAGTGGATACATACATTTCGCGCTCCTTTACTCTGAGGATTTTTTTGGTTGGATGACTCAATAAATGGAAAAGACAAAATTGGAGTACCAAAAATGATTTTATGATTATTACCTCTATCATAATATAATGTACGGAGAGATGTCGATCGTGTTTGGGATTCCTCATCAGCGTCATGAACGACATCTCAGTCATCATGATGTAATAAAATGAGACTCAGTAGATTCTTAATGGGATGTCTCACACTTGAATATAATAGGTTCCACTTGAAAGAACTTGAAAATCTCCCCGATATCATCATCACATTTCTGACATTACACTTCTCGCTCACACTCCTCGTCCTGGAACAAACCAACAAAACTTTACTCTTTTCTCTTTCTGTATACAGAGGAAACTGAATAAAAAGTTTTTTAGAGTTGTACTAGTGAAAACTAACACAGGGCATTTTACAACATTCATTATAAAGGCGTAATGCTGCTACTAAAAGTGAGCTAGCCAAAAACTCTTCTTCTTTAGTAATTTTCGAGAGTATTTATTGAAGTGTGTGTGTTCTATGTGCTTGCTTGCCACGCTAAGTTTGCTCTCCTTTCTCTTCAGATGAATACTCATTCTCGTTGAAGTGAGTGGAATTGAAACTGAATGAATGGAATATGGAACAAGTACGCCAGTAAATAGAATTAATATTGTAGAGAGATGCTATGTTGGTGGTATGGTTTTTGTTTGTTTGAGGAAGAAACGAATTATTTTAGTGACTGCTTACCTACCAAGTAGAAACAGCCACAACGCACAACTACCCTTTCCACTAAAACAAAACTTGGAGCATTGATAATTTCCACGTATTCATAGAATCATACATGGAATCATCATCCTATTCATGGCCAAACCACTAGTTTTCTTTGACGTTTACCATAATAGTAATCACGTGGAAGCTCTGGATGAATTTTCAACCATTTTTATAAACCGAGACACTGGTTTTCACTCCAGAACACTTGGAATAAAAAATTTTTGGCAGCTTTGCCGTACCGTAAATATAAGACGCATTTCGTGTAACCGGACAAAACACTTACGGCGAGTTGTAAAAGGTATTAGTGTTGCGTATATTAATGGAAGTAATATAATATCAAATAATGTAATATTTATGAATGGCTCCTGAATACAAAATGTGATTGTTGTATTGTATGAGAATCGCAGCGGAGTGAGAGTGAGAGGAAGATCCCACCTCTTCAAAAGTTCACCCGTCATTCATCCACGCGAGCAGTAGTGTTTCTAAAGCTACTTCAAAAAGATGCGAATTTTGCTTTTATGCTTACTTTAATGTGTAGGAAAAGTAGGAAAAGGAGGGAGCGAACCAGAGTAAGCTCACCAAAACTTTTGTTCAGAAATACCACCATCCGCCATGTTATATTAATGGAAAGACGTCTCCTCTGTTACTTTCAACCCACTGCTTCTGAACAGTGTGTGCAACGATAAATATATTATTATATGATTCATTCATCTGTGTAAAAATTACACTTTGAAAATAATGACACTGGTGCTAATAAGCTCTCAAACTCCATTCCGCCTAATTTGTGCTAAATGTTTTATCTTTTATCCCTTCTGCAAAAGGGCTGCTCAACTTACTGCGCTCACATTTCCCATTTCTATTCCTTATTTACATTTTTTATCCATTTGCCGAATCCACGAATACAGCCAGAAGTTGAACTAAATAATCAGGACTGAGGTTTTAAAGTAGATGACTCATGTTAGTGATACATGCCACCAATACTTATGCTAGTTTTTGCAAGGTACATGATTATTTTCCTTGATAAGACACTTCAAAACAAACCGTGGCCATAAATTGTTGATTTTTGTCGTTCCTAATCTTTTGCCATTTAAAAAAGTGTTTAGCCTTAAAGAAAAATAATGTTCAGTACATACAATTGTGGAATTAGAATTTGTTCTTTTCACAAGGTTTCGTTTATCCTTTAATTATAAGTGTAAATAAATAGTTGTTCGAACAAATGGATTATGATTATAAAATATAATTTTCAGGTGGCATTGGTGGCAAATGGAGCAGTTGGTTTTTGGATAAAGGCACAGCACTTGCCAACCATTGGCAGAATGATAAAAATCTTTCCTTCTGCTGAATATTGATGAAAATATTGTGTTGTTCAATTGCGGTGTGATTGAAAATGATAGATACTGCTTAAATTGTTATTATTGTCTTCTCCTGCCTCATTCATACATTTGATTCTTTGATTATGGATGGATAATTCAGGGGAACAAATACAACTCTGTCCTTTCTGTTTGACTTTTGGAGTTGTGCAATCCATTTACACTTGAAAACAATAGAGCTGATTATTCAAATGAGGTCTGCAGGCACACGCGGGCATTGTTGAATAAGAAAAGCAGTGTACAATAGATTCTGAGATTTTGATTGGACTCATACATCTCAAATCAAAGAGTCATAATGAAACTCGTGCGACACCAGTTATTAACTATAAAAAGGTGAAATTTAAACAGTAAAGCGAGATTGATTCATACATCAGATTTTCTACATTTTGATTTTGATCCTAAATTGACACATTGTTACAAGACGTCAATAGGACTCCTTACTAATATGAAGATCAGTTGTACCAAAGAATTCTATTTTTTCCATTTGCCTTTTTCCATATTGTATTAATGAATGAATTTTGCATTTGGCGTACATTTGTGATTTAGTCCGTACCAAACGTAAATTTCACATGATCACATGTATGTATATTATCCTAAATATATGTAATGATAACAATTTTTTGATCAAAAATCAATTACTCTTATTAGCTAAATAAGAAATTCAAATCGGTTAATTCGGTAGCGTTTTAAGACACATCTTATTATCATAACAAAACCAAACTATGTAACTTGTTATAAAAGACTTTTGTTTTATAACAAAAAACCTGTCTCATGTCTGAACAATATAATTTTCAATACTTTATTATCTCCTCTGATGGCACGAGGCTTGTAACGTGCCCACAAGTTGACACCGGCTCACAAAGCTGTAGTTTTATGTGTTCATGTCATGTGCTGGTCGTGGGGTGATATTTTTTAAGAGACCTTTTCATTTTCGATGTAATGTTATGCAATATAATTACTACTTTAAAAATGTAAATATTTTATTAATGAAATTTTGATACTTTAATCCTATTGCAGTTCTGAGTCTGAGAAATACCCAAGATGAAGAGCCACCTGATCCACAACTCATGAGGTTGGATAATATGCTAATAGCTGAAGGTGTTGCAGGACCAGAGAAAGGGGGTGGACAGGGAGCGGCCGCGAATGCCTCGTAAGAATCCGATAAGTTTATTGTGCTTCATAAGTAAACATTAACAATACATGGTTATAAAATATGTTTGTTTCATTTTACATTTTTACAGCGCCGCTGCATCCCAGGACAGTGCCATCGAACATTCAGATTACCGGGCGAAACTGGGACAAATTAGGACGATCTACCATCAAGAGCTAGAAAAATATGAACAGGTACACTTTATTCCTTAGCCATGCTTCGCTTGACATACAAATAAGTAATTACATAAATTGCTTCGTGTAATGAAGTTGTTAACCCATCGGTTTACTGAATACATGGCTCAGCTTATTACAATGTCTGATACTCTCATTCATTGTTTCCATTCATTAGAGGGAAACCACAACTTAAAACTTACCAACACGAGATAAAAAATAAAAGCCACTGAAGCAGGCGGCTCTGCCTCTGCCTTAAGGTTTTCTCTTTAAAAAAAAGTTTTTGTGAAAGATGTGAGAAGCATTTTTCAAGGGAAAAAGTTATTACATAAAAGTCTGACTCTTAGAATATATGTACTTTTTACAAATAACTCTTATGAACAAAAAGTGGGAAGCAAAAATGAACAAACTTCCTTTGTCATAACTTTTCTCGCAAATTGTGGTATATTGCTATTAGTGCCAGCACCAACCACCACCACCTCACCATGTACAAGCACTTGAAACAGGGAGAAAAACTTATCAGTACATACAATGGCAGAGAACTCGCCTTCTTCTTGTTCATCTTTTCTTTTTTGAATAAGTAAAGTTGAGTAAGTTGCTAAAAGTAATTTCGCTAGAGCTAACGAAAAACTCTTGGAAACTCATATAATAGAAATACTTAATACATCAGAATTTAACTTTGTTGTTGTTCTGCGCTTGGAAGAGAAGGAGGAGTTGTAGAATGGGTTGTTTAACGAACCATGAAACCAAAAATTATTCATGGTGCCTATGAACCATGTACCTATGCAAGTGGATTTGAGCACATCCACACACGGATGGATGCACGTTGCAAACAGAAGCTCACACAATTCAAAAATCATGGGGGGAGGCTAAAAGAGTGCAAGAATGAAGCATAAGATATCGCCGGGAGATTCATTATGGGCAGATTAGTAAATACAATAGAAACAAGTGGAAAAAGGAGTGCCCGAATAATGGAACTTGCTCTTCAAATTGAAGAATGTCTTTTCCATGCTCTTTTTCTGTGAAATTTAGATTTTTCAAGATTGTTTTAAATCTAAGAAATTTTTGTACGCAGAAATTTTATAATCTTACTACATAAAAATGACAGTGAAATTCTTGGACTAAGAAGACATTCTTATACGAATTTGTAGTTACTGCTCAACAACTCAGAATTAATTTCCACGCGTCTGGATAGAATATGCAAAGGAGGCGGTGTGAGAGCTCTTGGCGTTGGGACGTCCCTGTTCCTCCTCGTGAAAACTTTATTAAAGTTGATTACTTGCAGAAAAATGTTTTCACATGAAGCAATAAATTGAAATGAACAAATGAAGAATAAGGAAAATAAAAAAACACTAGTGATTTCTGGTTAGAGGTAACGTTAAATGTAGCCAAACTATTCTGCATCGAACATTTTTGTAAAAAGGAGAAGAAAGAGGAAAGGTTCATCTAGAATGGAACAAATGGCGTAAGCGAATCATTGAAAATGAGCCCTTATTTATATGCGCTACTGTAAATAATCATCATATAAAAAGCATCATAAACCATCAGCACTATCGTAATCACTCACCACCACCAGAGTTCATACAACAACTTGATGATGAACTGCTACCACGATGTCTTTAATATGACCATCCGTTGCTACAAGCCACCATGAAGTCGCTGGATTTGTACGCATTAACAATCATCACCAACATCCATCCACTCACATTCAAAATGTATTTCTAAATAGCATCAAATAAGAAAATGCATGCAAGAGCTAGAATTTTTTATCACGTTTAATATTTTTCTCATTAATCTTGGGAATTCATGACAGGATTCGGAAGTTGCCCTGCGTTGGTGTAATTAGACTTTTTTCCTCCTCCTCCTCCTACTCCTGGTCTGCTACCACTTCAAACTCGGTATTTCATAACACTCTTATCATACTCAAAGTGAAGAACAAGCATAATACAGCTTTATGAACTATACTTGTTTATGACTGTGAGGCTGAAGAGAAGTTAGCAATAGCAATGCTGTCCATATGGCATTTTAAAAATATTAAAAATGCTTGCGATGCTGAAGGGGAACAGGATACCTAACACATATTGAAGTGGTTTTTATTATTTTTCTTTAACTTTAGACTAGTCTTGTATCTAGGTAAAGGCAGCCAAGAACCAATATTAAATAATGCGACACTTTAGCACGTAAATGGCGGATGGAAACCTGCTTTACGCGGCGTGAAACCTCCTTTGAGTTAAAGAAAAATTGTGTGAAGAAGGGAGAAACCTGACTATATTTCTGAATTGGGTAAAAAATATTCGGTCAAAAGCATCCAACCAATCTAATAAAATGAGCGGGCGAAAACAGATATTAGTTTTGAGTTAGTCTTGTTGGTGGAATAAAAAGAAGCCTCTCTTCTTTCTTAGCAGGAAAATATTTCCCCTAGCCTTTTTTGTACATTTTCTGCTAGGTTGCCCTCACCAGAAAACCTTTCCTGGCATACAAGTTCATTCCGTAATAAATACAATGTATACTTAACCATTACGGTGTAAATAGAAGTCCAATTCTTCTCCAAGTTTCATCTTGGGTCCAGAAAGTCAGAAAATGGAAGAGCTACACGAAACTTATTAAAAATTACAAATTACCTACTAGCAGACTTCGGCTCACGCTCAAAAGCAAAACGTAGACCTGAAGCAACATTCACTTTTTAATGGGGGAAAAGTGGAGCCGTAGCCGGTGAGGTAGAAAAAGTACCAGTGTTGAAGTTGTTGGTTATAGAAACTATTTACTCTCCAATATATGTGAGCAAATGCGAGGTAAAGAATGTAATCATGGCGGTGCATAAGTAATTCATGCATGTGCCTACTTATTATTTCACATATCCATATTCAACATTATTGCTTCCACTTTTTAATATGAGTGACTAGATTAAGCAAGGAATAGAAATATAAGCACTTGAATCATAATAGCAACAGAATAGGAGGCAGACACAAGCTCATATCCAGTTGCCTTTTGCATACAAATAAATATTAAAAGTGAAACAGCATTGTACGAAAAGATCTTTATTACAATGGCACTGATAGAATGCATGTTCTATTGTTTATAGTGAATGGAGCCAGCACAAATCTCATTTATATATCAAGTACGTAGAAAATACAAAAACCTAAATTTTAGAAGCCCCTCCACTCTGGAACAATATTGGATTCACTGAACTTTCAACCAATCTAATTCGCATTAAGGCCTACCTCTCACTTGCACCACATTACTTTGGTAGAAGATTCATCATCTATCTGGGGTACCCGAGCAAAGTCTACGTACTTGGGGAGTTCCTCCCAGCAGCACACTTTCTGGCTGTAGATGATTTAATCAAAATCATAAAAATTACACCACTCAAGCTTTTCCAACTGTTCTGCATCACGCAGAATAGCATACAAACTCAAGAGACTCCGCTTCGTTATTCGTGTACCAAAATGCATTTACCGAGAATCAAGCATAATATACCTTCGACATATGCATTACTATAACTATTACCCGAGTTGCAAATATAATACAAACCTACAGCTTACTCACCCGCTTCTTATTTTCTATTGTGGCAATAATTCATGCACACTAGAAATTGGATATGTTTGTCGTGAGCGGTGTGAAATTATAAAAAACGCAAGCAGTAGTTCGGCTCAATACATTTTCCCTTTTGGCTGCCTTTGTACTGCAAAACTCTCAGGCTGATTTTTTAAAGCAATGATTAAACTTAAATATTATCTGCATTATAAAAGTGAAACATCCATCGCAAAAGATTACACGGTTTTTCACGGCAATGTTTTTTAAAAATCTTGATCACGAGCAAACTTTGTTCAGCGTAATCACAGTTTCTTAGAGAGACTTTCCTAGATCATTCAAAAATTCGATGATGCACAGTGCACCTTGTTGCAAGTTGGAAGGGAAAACTTGAAAGTATTTGAGAGCAGCGGCAGCGGCTGCCATAAAATTGATATGCAATTTTTCGTTTGTGTTGAAATAATACTCTTTCGGTTAGTAAACTGTGTTCAACTGCTTTCTTTAATAAAAGTCAGAAGTATGTAAAACGTTTTTAAGTAAGAACACCCCAGAATTTTAAAACAAGTTCAATGCATGGCTTCTGAAATCTAAAATGGTTCATTAGCTGTCTTTTAAATTTGTGTATTGTAGTTTTAAAAACTAAAACATGAATTTGCCGAAAGTGAAATTGTCGCATTATTTTGTACTCTATGGACAGACTGAATGTTGATGTTAAGTTATATGAAAAAATGTCGGAGTGATTTGTGCTGTCGTACAGAAGGCGAATAAGAGGGGACATTAAAGATGTTTTCGGGGTTCACTAGAATTGCTTAAAATGAGCTCTCACAAATGCATTCGAGATGCAATATTTATTTAGGTATAGCACACCAACCAAATGTGAAAAGGGAAGGGAAAAGCTTCAAGAAAATGAATGACGACGACGAATGCAGGAAAGTTGTTGCGCAGCATTTTCATGGGAGAAAACACTAATTTTGGAAATAGTGGAGTGCATGTCAACTACTGTTTTGGTACTAACATAGAACACATTCTGCTACGCCTTAAATTCTAAATACACACGCATCCCGTTGATATTTATAGTCCGTATACGATGTTTTGGAATGAGAATGATGATGGCAGAAAAATGTTATGAACGAGAAGTGAGAAATACGTACATGTGCATTGAAATGTGACTGTTGATGTTTGAGTTTTGTAAACTCGAGTTCCATGATGTCTGTGCAAAAAGGAAGAGAAATACAGGAAAAGAGGGATGTTTATGGAAATCGAGAGTTATATTTATGGATCTCGTGGGCGCTTGAGAGCACTTCCATTCCAATTTTCTGTTGTATATGTTTACTGTTTGGAAAAATGTTCCTTGATACTATAAGTGAGAGAACCAACATGAGTAAAGAGAAAATAAATATTATATGTTGCAAAGCATTGGAGAAAACGGCATAGCTTAAAACTTCTAAATGGCAATACGATGGTTGCAGCGTAAAGAATTTTGTACTAAATTGTGCAAGAGCAATTAGGAAATGTTAAGTCACAAAAATCTGTAACTCTTAAGTACACTTAAATTGATTCTTATGAATGCATTGAAAGTCGTTTTTTGTTTTGTTAAAAAGCAAGTTTTATTATTTATTTATCGTCGCACAATTGGAGTTCCAGTGCAAGATACAAGTTCGTCCTATGACATATGAGTGTAAGTTTTTATAGTTTGCTCATTCATTCATTCGCGCTGTGCATTTTTGGAAGAATTCAAACTCATCAACAACAAAACGTTTTCTCTGATAGCTTTCACAATAAGATTGTCTTGTCGCTGGTGTACTTCTCAATTTTGTTTAAATATTCATGAACAGTCGTTATTCATTTTTACCCTTTCCCAATGATAATTTTTTCTCTTTTTTGAAAAAATAAAATGCGTATTGCTTTCATTGCCCTGCAAAGAAAAAAGACGAAACCCGTAATAATGCAAATCTTTCTACATCATCTTTCAGAAAAGTGAGAAACCGTGCACGGTGCAAATTCAAAATAAAAACTAACACAAATCAACTGCGTATTCACGTACACTCGCACAAGTCACCATTTTTTGTCATTCTTTCATTCAGAATACAATGTAAAGTAAGGTTTTGGTAGTTTGTTGTTTGGCAGCAGTAGCGAAAGAAAGGATGAATATTACTAAAAAGAAAAGAAATATTCGACAACTTTTTTCTCTCACTCTCCAGAAAGTATGAATATTTGAAAGAGATGTCATCCGACAGCACAGTTGGTTGATAGGCAATGATATTATGACGAGGAGATCCCACCGGGCCATTCTATACTTTTCTTGATTTCTTTTTCCTTTCTGCTCTGTTGTGGTGTGCAGTTGCCTTATTCATCTTCTCTCTTTCAATGGCTCCAGCAGACTTACTTCACTGTTGTCCTCATTCTTGACTTGGTTTGCCTTTTCCCCATTCTGTCTATTCCCTACATTTTTTTATTATGAGACCAAATTCTGCACTGTCTGTATATATACAATATCTACTGTAGGGCAGACACATACGTGGAGGTATCAGAGCTCCACATATCGTCATCATCATCCTCATCATACTTCTCCAGAAAAAGACACAATCAGACATATCACCAGTAACCAGATAATAGTTATGTTGTGAATGGATTCTCCGTCTCCTTTCTTCTCTGTCTCTCTGGAAGGAAATGGAAAATATATAATAATAATAATGTAATGCATATATGCATGCATACATGTATAAATTCATAAGAAGGAGATGGGCTTTTCGAATGAACAAAAAAACGCTTCTGATGTTATTTCTCTAGACAGTCATGGAAGCGAATAACTCACACAGGCATAATATTTTCTTTCCCCCTTTCCACCCAACCTACACCTTTCTTTTTGAAAATAAACATGGTTTTATAGTTATATCTGGATAAAATACCCTGAGCACAAGTAAAAAATGTTATATTCATAAAAGAAGAAACATTCGATAGTTGTATCTGTGAAAATCGGAGAAAAAGAGGGATTCCTCTTCCTCAATATTATTATCACATATCTTTATTATATTCTCGGCTGAGAAACGTTTACCTAAGAAAGGCATACTCGCCGGGCTTTACTCACATAATAATAGAACATGTTTGATGTAAAATTTCCGATATGTGCATCATATACTCATAAAGGCATCTATGAAAATGATGACGATGAGCTTGACGATGATTATATAACAAAAGAAGCAGAAAAAAACTTTTCACGTTGCATGCAATCTAATATCTCGCATACTTTCCTTTAGATGAGCAGAGTTACCTACACACCTACATGCATCAAGATTGTATTAATCCAGCGAAGCTCTTTACTCTTAGATATTGCACTTGATGTGATATTCTATGGTGGTTCAATCTATCTGATTCTGTAGCTAAACACTATTCCAGTAGTTTTTAACTTACCTGGTGAGTATTATTATTAATCTAAGGATGTACAAACTCCGTTTTTTGTTACGTACTCACTTTTAATAAATAATTGAGCTCCGTTTCTTCCCTTTGCCTTCTTTTTTTAAACACACAGTCTATATTGTTGTCCATTTAAGAGTTCTCTTTTACACTCTTCACTTGACTAGGTAGAAAAAGCCAAAGGATTCTTCGTTCCGCTTGCCGTTTGGCTTGCTTGGTTTCTTTGTAATATATCTTTTATGGAGGAATGTAGGCACACGGTGAGTAGCTCGTGTTACAAGCATAGCCCAATAAGCCCAGCCCACTACTGTAAGTGGGTACATTAAAACCCGGGTTTTATTGGGTACGTACCCGCTTCTAATTCCCCACCTTCTCATCTCTGGTTACAAGCAAACAAGCTACCTTTCTTGGTTTACATTATTTTTCCTTTCTTCGTCTTCTCTATTCTATTTCCTTCCTATCTCATAGTCTCATCTTTTTTATTCTTTTTCTTCGTTGTCTTTTTTCGTTTTTCTTTTCTCGAGATGGCAACTCGTCTCTTCTCATGACAGGCTGACAGCTTTTTGCACAATGATTCCTTCTTAGTTATAATTCCCCTTTCATTTTCTCCGAGTGAGTATTGTGTATGCATCACACAGGCTTTTGATACACCTTATATTATTTTTTCTCGTATATTATTTTTGAAAAAAAAATTCTGGTATAGCTCCAAAAATGCAGTATAGAGAAAATAAGTAGCGGTAAGTTCACTGTGTAATATGTTTTTGTCTGTCCAAATATATTTTTACCTCTCCCAATCTAAACAATAGATAGTATGCGTGTACCTGTAAGAGCTTCCACAGAGTCGACATAGAATCGAAAGCATCTAGGTAGAAAAAGAAGCAAACCGTGAAAATAACATGAATTTTGTACACGATATGAGAAAGAAAGAGTCAATGGTCTCCAAACAGAAAATTGTGTTTCGTATGTGAAAATAACGGAGTCTTTCTACCCACGTTTACCTACCCGAGTGATATCAGGCACCTGAATTATAGAACATACCTTTGCTAAGAGTCCGGGTAGTTTTTGACTGGCACTTATCGAACAACAAAAATAAAAAAATAAAAGTTTGTCGGAAACGTATAAAAACATACGTGGAAAGGAGAAGTATAAAAAATATAGCAGTAAAATTTTCCCCATTTGAATTTGTACTAAAAGTGCATATGCGACTTTCTAATGCCATATTCCTTCCACTGATAGCAATATAGCCTTCAGTAGGAATTAATTATTTTTCCACTTTTTTCTCTAGTTTTCAATTTAATTTTTATTCAATTAATTCTTCATATTAGCAAATAACATGTAAAATTATGAATTTACCTACTTCAATAAACAAATAAATCATAATTACAGTATCGTTACTATAAACCAACTATGATCATTCTCCTTGATCTGTTGTGAGATATTAAAACTACCATATTTTGTACATTAAAAGTAATCTTTACCTAGAAATTACTGATAGTCGATCTATTTGTGCTGTTTGTACCATACTTTTATTTTATTTTATAGATATATTTCACGGTGGCCATTAGCAGTTGATTGTCTGAGTGTGCGAGAGAAATAAATAGGAACTTTTGAAAAGTTCACTTTGTCTTATTATCTTTGCATCATTCAGGAGCGTAGACATCGTCATTGCATCGTCATCATCATGCGCAACACAGAGAGAGTTCCAGAGCGCGTATTTTCATTTGGTTGTGCGTGGAAGAGAGAGGAGTGTGAGAGTGAGTGGGTGCGAGAAGCAGTATAATAATTTCTAATAGCACAAGAAAAGTCGGTAGTTTTGTGCCGACTCAGATGTTCCTTTCGCTTCTCATGTCTCATCGTACAGATTGCAAAACATCATCCCCTTCTCATTTTCTCCGTAGCTCAATACCCTTGATTGAGCAGAGTACAGTTTGGGGAACGGCAAAATGAGAAAGGTTGTGAGCAAGGAGGAAGGAAAAACATGATCGAGAGAGTAGAAGAGGAAGGGAGAGGAGCCAAGACCGTGGGCACACATAGAGCATAAATGTGTGACTCTTTCTGCATTTCTTACCCTTGCTGCTTTAATAACATTCACTTTGTTGAAATTAGTTTGATTTATATGAGAAAATGGAATGGATACATTATTGGAATTGATGACGACGACAGAAAATAGTTGGATGTCTTTTTAAAAAGTAACGTCGGGCTTTTTCTGTTTTTTATGTCGCACATTTCCCTCATTCCGAGAGAAGTCTTTGTGTTCGACGCAATTCCATACAATCATCTAAATTCAGATCATGACACAGTCAATGAGTAAAAACGAGGCGCTTTATAAACTCCCACTGCTCCTTTTTCCACTCTCAATTAAAAATTCTTGAACCCATTATTGCACCACGTCTTTTCCCCAATGGATGATAATGATGATTGCCAAAGGTGGCAACGAACGGTGCCTTTCTTTCTCGTAATATCTGTATGCAGGAGGAAAGAAAATAAAACATCTGCCGTTCTCTTTTCAAACACCTACTTTCGATTGCTAAAAGCACTGAACACTGAACTTTTCCCGTATCAATATTATTCACACGTACATCTTTTATCCAGATACACACATACACATTCACAAAAAATACTTTCTTCATTGTCCGTGACTGCTTGAGTGAGTGTAAATGAGCAGCCAAGAGATGTTCATCTTTTTAAGACAGAAAAAGAAAGCAAAAATCGTGTTGAAGGAAAACAGAAAGAAGAAAGGCGGATAATGGGGGAAAGGTCGTCAGACCTTTGCTACAAAGATAAAGTTGGCGTTTTATGGATGAATTAAAACGGGATAAATTCAGAGCAACAGTACGCAACTAAAACCTTGGATGCTTGATTTTATTCAGCTTCTTAAAGCTGACAATGCTGCACTTGTAATACAGAAAAAGTTTACTACTGCACTTTATTGAAGTTTAATGTAACTGTTTTCATGGAAAGGTTTAAAAAATCTGATCCAACTTTTCCCTTTGGTGCAGCTGAGCACACTCAATAACAATACAGCACCACTCAATTTTTTGCCTTTTCCGTCTCCCTTTGTTTAAAAGGAAGAGAAGGGAGCTGACTAGTTGATGATCACGATCTATGTGAAACTATGCTCATCGTAAGATGAATGGTTAAAACTACAGGCATTTTGAATCCATTTTATGTATGTATATTGTATAATGTAGGTTTTTGTCCACGGGTAAAAATATATGTATATATTCTCATAAAGTCGAGATTGCCAATGAAAGTCACGTCCTGAATTTTCACACTTCAATTACACCTATTATTTATCTTTCCCTTCCTCCTGCTTACTCCAATTTTCTTTCTCGAGAAAACTAGCGAGCCGTGATTTTTCTACATGAGTTCTGCCAGCTCATGTGCTCATCTTTGAAACATGTACTCTGTGTGTGTCTAGTAGTCAGCCCCACAAGTTTGAGCGCATATGAAGTTTGTTCCCAGCTGAAAATGAAATGCAGTGTGAAGATGGCGAGGAATAGATTTTTTTATCGAAAAAAGCGTGAACAGGCTGGCATAATGGATGCGTGTACGACTGCTTCTTACAAAACATTTACATGTTATGCAATATTACGGGGCAAACGTAGAAAATGTGGTTAATGCTTAAATATTTTTCAAATATTAAACCTAAAAAGTTGGAGCCGAGTTTTATTGGAGCCAAAATTAGTGAATAATAATCTGGAAGTGTAACTTCTAAATAAGCTTGTTATAAATATAACTTAACTTATGTGCGCTTTCATTGCCTTAATTGGTTTGTTTTCTTAAAAATCTATAATATAATGTTACTTGTAATTTTTGTTTGATTGCAGGCATGTAACGAGTTCACAACCCACGTGATGAACCTCCTCAGAGAACAGAGTCGTACCAGACCAATCACGCCGAAAGAAATAGAAAGAATGGTTCAAATCATTCATAAAAAATTCTCATCAATTCAAATGCAGCTGAAGCAGAGCACTTGTGAAGCTGTCATGATCCTGCGGTCACGGTTCCTCGATGCCAGGTAAGAAATGAGCGGATTTGTTCAATTCTTTGTATCTATGACCAGGAGAGTTTCCTCGCTCTCCCACTTACTCACATGCAGCAACTTGTTAGGAATCACAAAAGGCAAAATACGAAGCGTTTGAAGTCCCTCAAACTTCCACAGTCGCTATCTGCCTTTTTCTATATGATTTACGATTGGAGCATCGGATTGTAAATCATACTTCAAGTCACATGCACCAGGCGAAAACCGGCTCATTAGAAGATTCAATCATGATTATTATGGTAGTAGTGGTGGCAAGCATTGAGCACATTGTTTGGGACTTGGACTATGTGAATCAAACAGTTGAAGTCTGCATATTGCAGAAGTTCAAAAAATGTACCATTACTTTCAAAGTCGCTACGTATTGCAATTAATTGTGTTCTTGTTATTATGGTCAAAATCCAGTAAAACTAAGCTTTCAGCTTATGAGCTACCACCATCATTATGACTTTCTCGACAGACAAAATTATGGCAAGAAGATATAACTTAAAATTAATTGTGGATTTACGAACAAGCATACTGTCAGAGTCAGTAACTTTTATAATGCTGAACAGTAAATCATCATCAATATAATCACTCCCACATACGACCACCTGTCGCAGCAGCTCAAATTCAACAAAAATAGGTGGAGGCTTGGTATGAAAATAATGAAGCGAATGGTCAACCCAATAGTATAAAGTAGCCACGAAGGGGTATGTCGAATTGATTACATTTGATTAAGTTATCAATCCGATACTCTGTAAGGCGGATAGACATTTATACTACAATCAAAGTTCAGGAATAAACGCCCTAAAACATGGATTGAGTCTGTGTGAACAACTTTTTAAAAATTTACCACTGTAGTATATTACCATTAGCTATTTCAATGCAGTGGATGATGGTTATAAAATTGTATTTTTTATTCTAACAGTCTATCACTGTAATTGTAACGTCTATTTAATTGTACAATCAAAATTCCTTTTTGTTAATACAGAAATTACAGCAAAAGCTTTACAAACTTGATGTTTTCTTCGTTAGTACGTTTTTAGGCTCGACGTTATTAAAGAGATTTTATTTCAAGCATTTATACTAGCCCATCACAGTGTCTGGCTAGTTTCAATTGACCATTACTACTATAGTTTCATAACATAAGCAATTATAGTAAACCAAGTCTCATTTGAGAATATCGAATGGTTCATTTCATCTTGATGTCATCTTACTTGTCGCTTATATACTTTCTCAATTATACCTTTCTCCCGCTTAGATAAATAGAGTTGTATCACTTTGCTGTCGTCATCTTTGTTATGATTGTCAATCCTCCGACCCTACTCGAACTTCTTACTCGTTTAGTTTCTCCATTTACTCTCATCTATTCTTTCACTGGGTTGTTCGCTGCAAGAACTGCGTCGTTGATTCTGTTTGACGCTGCGGCTTAGTGGGTAGATTACAATCAGTCGCCATGCGGGACGGGATTAAATCATATCAAATCTCCGCAGCAGCAAAATGAATAAGGAACTGTACAGTCATGCACGAATACGCATTCATGTATCGCATTTGTAAGGCATTTTTACAAAGGCTACTGCTTGCGTCTACATTTTTCTTCCCTTATATAAGTTTTGACTTCCCACAAAATTACAAGATCCAGGATTTGTGCATTTAAGAATAGAATTTTACAATAATTCATGCGTAGCAAAAATGCTTTCCCTTTACTTTTCATCTAGTTGAAAAAAATCAAAAATACAAAATTCAATGTTTGGGACTCTTATTCGAGCCTTCGAGCGAGTCTGTATGCAAAGAGACGAAGAATGTGAAGAAAGTAAAGGATTAATCATTGAATGCACATTGGTTAAAGATATTTTATTTGAGTGTGAGTGGACTAGAACTCAGTAAATTCAAGTTATGAATGGGAGCGTGTTTTGTATCATTATATGTAGTATTTATTTTTATTAAAAATAAAATACACATTCTATACACATCGCAGAGCTCACAGTTGGATGGCAGTTCACGCTGGGATTCATGGACTCACATTGTTCAGAAGAAATATGCAACAAAACAAGAAACAAGCCACACGACATTCCATGCATGTTTTTTGTATTTTTAATTTTGGACGGAAAGTGAGCCAGGCAGTAAAAATCAATAATCCCGATAACCAGAATATCTGACATTCCACTTTTAATTTTTGCTTCTTGCTTTAATGTTAGAAATTAATCTGATTAAATATGGAAATGGAATAAATTATGCAGTAAGCATTGACTGCCTTTTTACATCAGTTTCGAAATCGTAGAAAAATTGTTGTCGTGAGATATTTGTAATTTCTTTCTTAGTTACAGTATTGAAGATGAGGTGTCTGTAAGTCCATACATGTCAGAGCTGTCAGCAGGAGTTGGACTTTCTTAACAGATCTCCTGCTGCTCTTTTCCTTGCTCATTTTCATCCCGCGATATCCTCATCCTCTCCCGCTTTTATTTCCCCTTCCCCATTTTGCCATTTCTCTCAATAAGCAATATATCTTATTTCCTTGGAGAGATCATGATGAAGCAGCGGAGTAAGGGCGAAATACTTTATGAAGATGAGTACGAATAAAGCATAGTAGGAGAGAAATGTAATACTTAGAGTCATATACTCGATGGCTCCGCGAGGTTCTAAAAACACACATCACAATAACATACTTTTTGTTGTCGTTAGAATATCTCCTATCTAGCCCATAGGAGGGGCCGTGATACAATACATTTATTCAATAATTTCATAACACATAATGCATGTAGCAAGTTTTCAATAATACAAGTAAAAAGGAAGCACTCAACTTTTCCTTTACTTTGCTCAATCAACCCTCCACCGTACTTTTTGTAATCTCTTTCTCCGTAAGTCAGCTTTGCCTTCCTTCCTTTCTCAAAAAAGTTTAGGTATGGTCTGATTTTAGCTGTCCGTCTACTCTTTCCTTTTGCTCTTAGAAAATTCTTTTCTATGATTGTCACAAAGTGGCGAACGAATTGGTCCCTTTCTATTCTATTAAATAAAAAATTGTCCAAGATATTCCGGCTCAAGGTTCTATGACATTTAATACAATGGCTCAATCCTACGCTCACTTGATGAAATTTTGTTTTATTCAATTTAACACGACAATTCAAATTCCATTCCGTTTTTATTAGATAAAGTCGTTTCTGGTGGACACAAAGACAGATTTTTCACAATGTAGGAATCAAATGAATATACATAGCGGAAATGTACATATCATACGGTATCGATATCAGAGTTTAATCCCTACTGTCAAGGGAAAAATGCTTTGTTTGGTACGAAATGAAATCTTGCATTGAATTGATACCTATATAATATACTAATAGCGTACATTGTGTCTGTTTCTACTAAACGAGCGGTAAAGTTTCACATGTTAATTTTATAGCCGATAGTATTTATTATAGATAGATACAGATTTCAATAGAGATGACAAAAATCTAATTCAACTGTCATTCGCAAAAAATCAGGTATCTTGATTACTGAGTATTGAATCGCGCTATTAAAAACGCTTAGCGAATGTTGAGTAGTGTCGGCAGAGTCTTGAAGCTGCATCAAGTAGAAAGCAATCCTATTAGTGATACACGGTGGAATAGAGGTAAATAGAATTGGATAAAAATGATTGTGATTGAGTTAAAAAGATGATAAATGTTTTCTCAATCCCAAAAGAGCCGGTGTCTATGGGTGTATAATGGGAATTCTTCTCTTCCGAAGTAATAAGTGGAGGAAGGTAGAAAGAAGTAGGAAAATATGTCTCGACTAGGACAACTTAAGGTGATTTCTTGAGCCTGTAAGCGTTATTATTATTACTATTATTATCGTTATTGCTTCCATAGGAAGAGATACTTCTTTCTTTTTCCTGCTCCTCGGGACAAAAACATGAATATTACTTTTCACTCCGAGTTTACAACAAGTGAGAGGAGGCAAAAGAGAAGGTAAATGCGCGGATAGATAAACTAGTTATGTGCCTCAAAGGGAGAGAAAGATTGAAATGGGTTTATAGGAGAAAAGTGGGTGCTACTGCTGCTGCTGTTGGTGAAGGTTGAGTTGAGCCAGTGCGGCTGCTTTTCTCGAGGAAATAAAGAGTGAGTGAGAAGTGAGATGAGTTGACAAGAATGAAAATTTGAATTGACTCCCGTCAAAAAAGGATTTTCTGCACGGTTGACTTTTCAATAGGAGCTCTTGTTCGGGACATTACCTTCTGCACCATGCCACCAACCAACTACCATATTCTATAACTTCTTTTTACTCTTCCTCTTTTACTATTTCGTATTAAATAATCCCTTCTATCTTGTCGATGACGGCAGCTTCTTTGTGTGTGTGTGTGCTTGTGAATAAATATGGAAGGAAGAGTGTAAGTGGATATTCACATTAATATTTCCACCAATTTATCTATCCATCCATTCATTTTCAAGAGGACTCCAAGGAAGGGCGCTTTTATTTACACCAGCTGACGGAAGCTTGGAATGTACCAGCATCTTTTCTCCTCTCTCACCTCTTCTTTTACACGACAAAATGTATACGCATACATTCAAAGCTAATGTTATCAGCTCGGCCCAACGTTTTAGCTTTCATCCACTTTCTTTCTCTGACACTTTTGTCGCTTGTCCGAATACTTACTTGTGGAGAACAAGAAGGATATTTTTTGTCAAGTAGGAGGTGTTGAGGTGTTGTGTTGATGACGATAATAATAGAGAGGTAAAATAGAGCGCAGGGATCATCCTTGATTCCCTGTAATTTTTGAAGTTAATTGAGTTTAAAAAAGCTCTATTAAAGGAACAGCTGGCTGGTGAATTGCTTGTCGACTCTGTCTTATCATCTTTTGAGCAACCAGCTACACGTTCTGCAAGTATCAGCAGAGAAGGTAGACATTCAAGCTTTAAAGATGAGTGATGCTTTTATAGGACTTACACGCATGAATGAAGGTGATGATGATTTTGATGACGGGAGTAATAATCACTCATCTGCATATTTGTTAATAAAAGTGTCATAGGTTCTCATGTCATTCTCGCCTTTTTGCTTCTCTCCATACGCGGAGCTCCACGTATTAAGAATGAGTAATTTGCATCGTAAAGTGGAAGTTGTAGGAATTAGTTGATGACTCTTCCGAGACACTGGAACTAAATATAAATGGAGACAGGGAAAATAAATGACGCGTTGTTCATTTCTTTTTACTTTCTTTATTTTTCTAAATTATTGTCACTCAGAAAAGCGTCAATTAACAGTAATAAAATATAATTATGAGTTTATCATCTCATATGCATTGCTTTCACCATTGCAGTAAAATAAAAACCTTGCCAGCTATTATCATTTGCCTGTCAACTTTCCTTGTTATTTTTATTATCTACGAAGAGAGAAAGGTTAGCGAAGGGAGAAAAAGTTACTTTTCGTTGTGTTTGCTCTTCAACTCTGCTAGTTGGTTGTGAGTGAGCAGAACTTAACTAACATATTCTTTGTTAATTAGGACAACGTGAAAGTAATCAAATTATAATAGCTGCCAGAATATTTTAGTTAAAGTGTGTGTATCACAACGAGCGAAGCATATAAAGCAGGGAGAAATGAGTAGATTGTAGCTCTCTTGCATGTCTGGCAACGTGGGGGGTTGGTGGGCTGAGTTCAAGAAAGTGTCTTGAATTTTACTGTTTTGATGTCCCTCTGGGACTTTCCTACTTTTTACCACTTTTGCTAACCAACAAAGAAGAAAAATAACTACACCACCGCAACGCTGCTGTCTGCTACTGCTTCGAAGAGAAGGGGAGAAACGAAGTAAAATAGATAAGAAAGTTTTTCTCCTTTTTTTTCATGATAAACTTTTTCTTTTATTTACCGAAGTGAAAGAAATTTGTTATTTTTTCTTATTTTTTATTCTTTCTCCAGAAGAAGTTGGATTGTTTTCGTGTGAGAGAAAGTACAAGGTATAATTGAAGTAGATAACTTTTAGTGAATGAAAATGGTAGAAGAAAAAGTAACGAATAAATGTGAAAAACTTTTTTCTTTCTTGTTATGTATTTATTATGATCATTTTCAATAATTAATTAGTGATCTTCTGAACTTTTACCACCTGACAGATAAAATAATATCGCTGATGTCGAGTTTGCTTTACTTTCAGAGAAAGAAAAACTTTACTTCGCAATAGAGTGTCCATCAAATCTGATTCAGAATGGGAACGTCTTCTATCCCACTCATTCTTGATGTTGTCATATTTTACTTTGCGGGATTGAAAGTATTCCGTTAAATTGTTTGTTATGGTACGAAGCAAAATAATCGGCCAATCTACGTTTCAGCCAGTTACACATCGACCATCCAGCAGCAAGTTTATTTTTAATTTATGTTTACTTCCAGTGTTCCAATATGTAAACGTGTTGGTGTAGGCACAGTGGTAGTATCGACAAACACAGTCTCTGCCACGACTAGATCTGATGACATGCTACATTATGAATATTTCATGCATCTTTCTCTCCGAATTTCTAGAGTCAGAGTTTTTTTCCTGACGATTGCATTTCCCTCTTCACAGTCAAACAATGAGATGGCACAACAGACAATTTCAAGTTGTCTTTACTGTAAAAAGAGACTCGCACAACTTTACGAATGTCCACCAAGTTCACACTGGAGAAAACACAAGTGGTCGTAGAGGAACCGTGTAACGAGTTCTGAGAAAGCTTACGCGTACTTGATATAGAAGAGGTTATTGTTTGCCGGGAAAGAAATTGCTTCAAGTAACGACTTTACCTCGTATTTTGTATGCATATTACACTGGACGATGTGTGTGTGTGTGAATCAAGGATGAATGGAAATGGTTCGGTTGGTTTGAGGTGGTTACTCTTTCCTTCTTACGTGTTATTCTTAGTACACATTCACATGTGGATTATTTTTGAGTGAATTTTCAACTCTCATAACAGAATGGCATTTGCGTTTGTCCTATGTTCTTCAAAATGGACGCTCACGCCACAGGACTGCTGTGCTTCCCGACTGGGACAAAAACCACTTGACTCTTTTCTCGTCTGTTATAATATTGCAACCGCTGATATTTCTTATATTACCTATGCGCGTCGAGTGTTACAAATGCTGGCGGGGAAATGCTTGTTAATGAGATGAAAGAATTCCAACAAGCATGGAATACAGGTTGGCCTTGCTTTTACGCAATGATGGTTAACCCAAACATAAAAAAATCAGGAGACAACTGTGTGTTACGCATACCTGTTTCCAGAAATATCTGCACGACATTTTTGTCGTTCTTGAAACAATACGACCCTAAAAATCTTACTTTTATCTTCTTAAGAAATTTCTGGTCAATTAGTTTTTGTGGCAAGTACTTCTTTTTGTGGAAATTACCTCTTGATTGCTACGTCCCGCGACATTAATCAAAAGTTGCATTACAAACCAATGAGAATCAAAATAAATTCCATAAGAATTCATAATAACCATACAAAGAAATGCTGGCAAATGCGATATTTATGAATTCAGTAGCATTTTAGATGTGGAAAGAAATGCATGCGTCTTCAGTGAGTCGCCTGTCGGCTTTTCTGTGTTCGCAGAGAGCAAAATACATTTTGAAGATTGTGTGTGTGAAATGAGAATGTCTGAGCAATAAAGACATTCCATGATGTTAATAATAGACCATAATCCTCCCGTGACGACACATTTTCTTAATCCGTTGTGGTTATTGCCGAATATTTGTGGTACTCATGGCCATTTTATGTCATACATTTCTTCAGGCTTTTCTTCGCTTTCTTCTTTCATGGTATCTCATTCACTAGCCAGAATGAAAGAAGGTAGTCATAAGGAAAGGAGTGGTGAAGTAGAAACGGTGGTGCGGTTGTTTCGTTGTTGTACCGCCTATTGGCATCTGCCATTACTACAGTCGTCGTCTCAGCACGATAACGTTTTAGAACTTCATGTGGCGAGGATTATATTGAATATTATTATACCATTGCGTTTTTGACAACCATCAGAGCAGCGTTTGACAAATTTTCACAAGTAGTGCATTGTACAAAATAACTAAATTATGCATTTATGCTGCATAGTGAGAAAAACGCGTAAATAAGTTAGTCAAATAATAACTTGGGTTTAACGGGAAATTCAGCATTTCCAGACGATTTACTGATACATGAATGCGGTGAATGGTCTCACCTATTTTCATTGACATGACATGAACAAATAGAAAATATTTTTTGTGTGCGTTTTTACTGTAACCTTTGTTTGTTTATCTATTGTGTGCAGGAGAAAGAGACGTAACTTTAGCAAACAAGCCTCAGAGATCCTCAACGAATACTTCTACTCGCACCTGAGTAATCCTTACCCATCTGAAGAAGCCAAAGAAGAACTTGCCAGGAAGTGTGGTATAACCGTCTCGCAAGTAAGTACCGTTTAAGCAATTAAAAAAATTTTTTTTTCAAATTTAATCTTAAGAAACCATTTTATTATGAAATTTTCAGGTATCTAATTGGTTCGGCAATAAGAGAATTAGGTACAAGAAAAACATTGGGAAAGCTCAGGAAGAAGCAAATCTATACGCCGCAAAAAAAGCCGCAGGTAAGGAAGACAATTTTTTGTTATTAAAATGATTCAGTTTTTGGTTCATTATTATAGAACGTCAAAAGATTAAGATGATAGGAAATTAAACAGAAGAAACTGAACATGAGGCTGGATTTGTTGCAAGATAAATTTGAAGAAAACTTGATTCTTAAGTTAAATTAGTTTTTAGTGATCACAATCTTTTGGCACTTTGGGATCGATTTGTAAAAAGTGCTTTAATGGTAAAAGGTTTCGGTCACCAATGAGAAAATATGTTACAATGTAAAGGTCAGGTAACCTTTTGACACAAACATATTAAATACCTAAATGGATTTTCTAAAATAATGTACGTGGTGTATAATCCATTATTTTCTTTG
>VYYJ01002072.1:0-24196 GCA_021029165.1 Cyphoderus albinus | reverse complement strand
AGTATTTAATAAATAACAAACAATGTCTGTTGTCTAGGGCTTGACATTACTAAAAACTAGTTTGAAACTGTGTCGACGGAATGAGAAAACATGAAAATGAGTTTTTCTTGTCAGTGGAAATATTTGAGCAAAGATCAATTTGAATTAGCGCGCACCGTGTTCGATTTTTGAAATACGCAATGGTTGAGGTGGGTGGTTGCGTATGCAAAGCTAGTGTTAGCTGCAGCGTCGCTGCTCACGCTGCCGTGTACGTATATATGCACAAGAAACAAGTTACAATTAAATCAAAGTTCTGTTGCGCCTACAGCCGTTATATGTGTATGATTATTTATTACTTCTCTTTATCTTTTATATCATTTATATCATTTAATTAATATTATTTTTTGAAATTCTTTTAAGTCCGAGGGATGACGGTGGCTCAGAGATCACAGGATACATTGTGGAAAAGATGGACATGGAGAACATGCGATGGGTGCCCTGTGGCGAAACTGCCGGCACCTCCATTCGCGTTGACCATCTCATTGAAAATCATGACTACAAATTCCGTGTGAAAGCGGTCAACAGACAGGGAGAGTCGCAACCTCTGACTGGAAATCAGGCGATCACAGCAAAGGATCCATTTGCGAAGCCAGACAAACCTGGCATTCCTGACGTCGTTGACTGGGACAGAGACCATGTTGACCTCGAATGGGCACCTCCTAAAAGAGATGGCGGGTCTACAATTGAGAAGTATATTGTAGAGAAGAGGCGCAAATTTGGACCTTGGGAGAAGGCTGTGGAAGTGTCAGGAAAAACACCGAAATGCACCGTCCCTGACTTGACTGAGGGCGAGGAGTATGAATTCAGGGTGATCGCTGTGAACAAAGCCGGACCTGGAGAACCCTCAGATCCTTCCAGATCAGTGGTGGCGAAACCACGGTTCATGGGACCGAAGATGGACAGAAGTTGTTTGGAAGACTTGGTTGTGCGGGCGGGACAGAAAATCAGTTACAATGTGCCTATTTCTGGCTCCCCACCACCAAGAGCTACGTGGAGCATGGAAGGAAAGAAGGTGGAGAGCTCGGACAGAATCGATGTGGCAACGACAGCAAGCGCGGCCACTCTTGATATTCCTGTTGCTGTCCGCGGCGACACTGGACGCTACACACTCACTCTAGAAAACGACTTGGGATCGGTGAGCGCCTCCGCCAATGTAACCGTCATCGATCGCCCCAGTCCACCCGAGAAACCACTGATTGTCGGCGATGTCACGAAGGAGAGCTGTCGCCTGGCGTGGCAGGTAATTTCTAATAATATTTTTAATTCTCCAATATATATCCTTTAATATCAATTATTTTATTTTATTTCAGCCCTCAAGAGACGATGGTGGATCGCCAATTACTCATTATCTCATAGAAAAGATGGATGTCTCGAGAGGAACTTGGGCTGAAGCTGGAATAGCAAACACTTGCGCTGCAGACATTACCAAGTTGGTGCACAAGAAGGAGTATTTGTTCAGGGTGAAGGCTGTTAACGCCATTGGCGAGTCTGATCCATTGCCAACGGACAAGAGTATCATTGCCAAAAATCCCTATGACGTGCCTGATGCGCCCGGACGACCCAACATTGTTGACTGGGATAGAAACCACGTCGAGTTGGACTGGAAAGCGAAGAACGATGGTGGTTCTCCCATTACTGGCTACATTATTCAGAAGAAGGAGAAGGGAAGTCCATTCTGGATGAATGCTGCGCAATCTCCTGCTGGACAGACTCATGTGAGAAAGCAATTTTAAATTCAAATAAATATGCTGATATTTGCATTATTTAAATTTATCATTTTATGCATTCAATTTTCTAGGCTACGGTAGATGATCTGGTTGAAGGTCAAGAGTATGAGTTCCGTGTCATTGCGGTCAATGCAGCTGGCCAGAGTGAGCCTTCTGAACCATCGGACATGGTGAAGACTGGCCCTAGAAGACGTAAGTAAAAACTTGGAATGGCAAAGATTCTAAAACTAAAATGCACTGTTATAGGCTCTATTGGAGTAAAACAAAATGTTTTATATTTTTAATGTTCAGTTCCACCAAAGATTATTAGCCCCATGCCTGATATCAAGATCCGAGCCGGACAAATTTTCCATGTGGATCTCAACTACATTGGAGCTCCTGCTCCTGAGGTGACTTGGACGGTGGGCGGTCGCACTGTAAAGACAGACGAACGTACGACCGTTACTGCCATTTCTAATCATACCATTGTGCACACTGTGAGCACCCGTCGCGGCGACTCTGGAGAATATATCCTGCGCCTCAAGAATGAACACGGTGCTGACGAAGGAAGCTTTAACCTTACCATTCTGGATAGACCCGGTCCACCTGAAGCTCCTCTTGAATACGAAGAAGTGACTGCTCAAAGCGTTACTCTCTCTTGGTGTCGACCTAGGGATGATGGAGGTTCAGAGATCACTGGCTACGTCATTGAGAAGCGTGACTTGACCCACGGAGGTGGATGGGTTCCCGCTGTCAACTTTGTCGATCCCAGAAATACTCACTCAGTTGTGCCTCGTTTGACTGAAGGCACGCAGTACGAGTTCCGTGTGATGGCAGAAAATCTGCAGGGACGATCCGATCCTCTGACAACCTACAAACCAATCGTTGCCAAGAACCAGTTCGACGTTCCCGGGAAACCTGGCCGACCTGAGGCTACTGACACTGACCGTGACCATATTAAGATACGTTGGTCAGCGCCAATTTCGAATGGTGGCTCGGCTATCATTGGATACGAAGTGGAGCGTCGGGACGTGCGAAATCCAAGATGGGTACGAATTACCAAAGAGCCTTGTCGATTCTCGGAGTACATGGACGACAAGGTGAGCGATGGACACCAATACGAGTACAGAGTCACTGCTGTGAACGCAGCGGGTCCAGGCAAGCCCTCAGATCCTTCTGTACCAATAACTGCCAAGCCAATGAAAGAACCACCCAAACTTTTCTTGGATGGTATCGCTGGAAAGCGTATCAAGGTCCGTGCTGGAGAACCAATCAATGTGGAGATTCCACTGAGTGGAGCCCCAATTCCAGAGGTTACGTGGTCCAAGGAGAGCAAGTCTCTACCAGTTTCCAACCGTATATCTTCCACTACGAACTCGACATGCACCAAACTCCACATTTCCTCCACGGTCCGCGGAGACTCTGGCAAATACACCATCACTGCCTCCAACGACTTTGGTAGTGACAAGGCAGACATTGAAGTTATTGTTGTGGACAAACCTGGTCCACCCGAAGGTCCTCTGACTCCCACCAAAGTCACTGGGGATTCCATTACGCTCACTTGGAAAGCGCCCCGAGATGATGGCGGTGCAGATATTAACGGATATGTTGTGGAACGTACTGAGTTCGGAAAGGATGACTGGCGCTCTTGTCCCGGCTTCTGTCCGAAACCTGAGTTTGTCGTCAAGGGTTTGGAGGAAGGCAAGAAATACGTTTTCCGTGTACGTGCTGAAAACGTCTACGGATTATCCGATCCTCTTGAAGGAAAACCAACTATTGCGAAATCACCATACGACACCCCGGATGCTCCAGATGCACCTAAAATCCTCAGCTACAGCCCCAACTCTGCTTCATTGGAGTGGGCTCCACCAAGAAATACCGGAGGAAAACCAATTACTGGCTACTACATCGAGAAGCGAGAGAGGAGCGGCGAATGGGTGAGAGTGAACAATTTCCCCACTCCCAACTTGACAACGACCGTACAGGGTCTTCGTGAAGGCATGAAGTACGACTTCCGCGTCATTGCTTGCAACGAAGCTGGTTCTGGAAAACCTTCCAAGCCTTCCGACCAAATCATTGCTGGAATGCAGCGCTTCGTTCCCGACGCGCCTGATCAGCCAAGACCAGAAAGAGTGACCAAAGACTCCATTACAATTTCATGGTAAGCCGGTTTTTGAAAGGTTGCTCATTATGGAATGTTTATTTAATTTTTGGAAAGTGTAAAAATATATTTTATTTAAATAGGACAAAACCCACAAGCGATGGTGGTGCTCGTATCAGAGGCTACATTGTGCAGAAGAAGGCAAAATCCGGAGACTGGGAAGAGGTGAACGACTATCCACACCCATCGACAACGATGACCGTTCCAGGACTGAAGGAGGGCGAAGAGTACACTTTCCGTGTCATGGCTGTGAACGAAATCGGGCGTAGTCAGCCGAGCCGCCCAAGCAATGGCATTCTGGTTGAGGAACAACCAAACAAACCAAAATTGGATCTCAGTGGGGTCCGCGACATTACGGTGCGCGCTGGCGAAGACTTCTCCATTACCATTCCGTTTGTGGCGTTCCCAAAACCACATGCCGCATGGTACAGGAAAGACCTCATTCTCGACGACTCCGACTCACGAGTATTTATCCAGACTGGAGATGACTATGCCTCAATTGTCGTCAAGAACTCACAACGAACTGACACCTCCACCTACAAACTCACCGTTAAAAATTCTTCTGGATTTGACACCGCGAATCTCAATGTTCGCGTGTTAGACAGACCAGGTCCACCGGAGAACCTGAAGGCTGAGGAATTCGCTGGAGAATGTCTTACTCTTTCATGGCAAATGCCAAGAGACACCGGCGGTGCAGAAATTACCAACTACGTTGTAGAGCGCAGAGAGGCTAAATCTAATACCTGGACAAAGGTTTCTGGCTACGTTACATCGACATATTGCCGCATACGAAACTTGACTGTCGGACGCGACTATGATTTCCGAGTTGTGGCTGAAAATCAATACGGAACCTCTGATCCAGCAGAGACAACCGAGCCTGTGAAGGCTAAGCATCCGTTCGATCCTCCTGGTCCGCCAGGCTCCCCCAGGGCAATTGAGACAACTGAAGACTCAATCACACTTACTTGGACAAAACCAAGGAATGACGGAGGGTCACCAATCCGAGGCTACGTTATTGAGAAGAAGATGAAGGGCGAAGATGTCTGGACAAAGGCAAATCATCAGCTAATTCCAGATCTAACCTACCGCGTAATTAATTTGCAGGACCGAAAGGAGTACGAATTCAGAGTGGCGGCACTTAACGCCGCTGGACAAGGTCAATGGAGCTCCGGCTCTGACTGGATCATGTGCCAGCCACCTCCATGCGCTCCAAAGATCACAAGCGATCTAAGTATCCGAGACATGACTGTGATTGCTGGAGAAGAGTTCACGATTACCGTGCCTTTTGTGGGCTCCCCACTGCCAAAGGTGACCTGGACGGTGAACGCAGAAGAAACATTCCCAGACGACAGAATTAAGTTCGACACGCACACTGGTTTCACCAAGTACTTGAACAAGTGTGCCCGTCGCTCTGACACCGGAAAGTACACAATTCAACTTGTGAACACGGAGGGATCCGACACGGCTTCCTGCAAGGTGCTCGTTGTCGACAAACCAGGCGTTCCATGTGGTCCTCTTGACATCTTTGATATCACACCGGAAACCTGTTCCCTCAGCTGGCGAGTCCCACTCGACGATGGTGGCTCTCCAATTACCAACTACGTCGTGGAGAAACTTGACCCTCTTACTGGACTATGGCTTAAAGTGTCCAGCTTTGTTCGTGGCTGCAACTATGACGTGATCGGACTCGAGCCCAACAAGAAATACCAATTCCGAATTCGTGCTGAGAACCAGTATGGAGTGAGCAATCCTCTGGAGAGTGATGAACCCATCACTGCCAAATTCCCCTTCACCGTTCCAGACGCCCCTGGGCAACCCAGAGTGATCGACTGGGACGCCAGCTCAGCGACAGTCACATGGTAAGACGGCTTTATACGCTGGTTAGAATTTCGTTAGAAAGTGAATAAACAATACCGGTCACTTTAATGATAGTAATCTCTGCTATGTAATCACTTATGTATAAATATTCGAAGATGTGTTAGCTTTTTTCTAAGCATTGTCCCCGTTTTTATTGGTTCACTTTATTTTATTTTTATTTTTTGAAATAGGGAAAGGTCGTTTAATGACGGTGGAAGTAGAATTCAAGGCTACAAGATTGAATTCCGGGAAGTATCCGATGTCGACTGGAGAATGGCCAATGACTACCTTGTGAAAGACACCACTTATACCGTGCACAATCTGCTCCAAGGAAAGGAGTACGAGTTCCGAATTCGAGCAAAGAACGCAGCCGGATTCAGTAAACCATCGCCTCCCTCATCGCACTTCAAGATGAAGGGCAAATTTGGAGTGCCTATGCCGCCTGGACAACCACAGGTTATCAAGGTTGGCCGTGGCTATGCAGAACTTATCTGGTGAGACGACTTTCTACTCTTTCGGCGTGGGGTTTATGATGCATTTTTTTCAATATATTTTTATTTATTTCATTTTATTTTTAATAGGGAACAACCACGTTCAGATGGTGGCTCAAAGATCACTGGATACCTTATCGAGAAGAGGGAGGTCGGATCTGGCATTTGGGTGAAATGTCACGAGTACAATGTGACGGATCTCTCGCTGACAGTGACAAGTTTGACAGATGGTCGTGACTATGACTTCAGGGTGTTTGCTATTAACGCTGCTGGCAAATCGGATCCCGCACAGGGCGCAAATGCTGTGAGAATCCAGGAAATTGCAGGAGGAAAGAGTCCCGAGTTTGTGCGTGGTCTGACCAAACAATCTATTCCCAGAGGAAAGCAGCTTATCCTGGAATGCGAAGCGACTGGAAAGCCGGAGCCGAAGCCGAGATGGTTGAAGAACGGAAGGGAAATCCAGTTTGGAGGAAGAGTTAGACAAGAAGTGAATGGAGGTGTTTTCCGCCTTATCGTCACAGAGGTCCAGGACGGAGACGATGGTGACTACACCTGCCAAGCAATCAATGCCGTTGGTCAATGTTACACCACTTCCAGAGTCAGAATAGGAGCTCCACCGAGACTTGACAGGACTCCTGGAGACATGTACCTGCCTGAAAGGGATAACACCAAGATTAAAGTGATGTACACCGGGGACCAACCGATGGAAATCAGGGTGACCAAGGATGGAATGGAGGTGAAAGAGAACGCCCGTATCAAAATTACCATCTTCGACGAGTATTTTGTTATCTTTATCAAGGAAATTGTAAAAGACGACGGTGGTCAGTACACGCTCACTTTGAAGAACGAAAGTGGCACGGCCTCTGCATCCTTCAGAGTTTACATCACTGGACTACCAGGACCTCCACAAGGACCACTCGAAATCACCGACATCAGCAAGCACATGTGCACACTCACATGGTAAGACTGTTTTATATGCTTGATGTAATTTGGTTAGAAAATGCGTTAAGGTTTGTTTTAATGAAATGAAACGAGGCAAAAAAGGGATAAAGAATGAGATAAGAAATTCGCGAGTGTCTTAAATGAAAATGATTGTTGACTTTTTATTGATTTTATGTTTAAAATAGGAAAACTCCTAGCTACGACGGAGGTTTAAGGATTACTCACTACGTAGTTGAGAGAAGGGACGTTACAAGCTCGCACTGGATCCAGGTTGCGTCCCAGGTGAAATCCACAACTTTCACCGTGCAGGGCTTGACAGAGGCGCAAGAATATTTGTTCCGTGTAATGGCATGCAACGAGAACGGAATGGGACCACCGCTCGAAGGCCAGAATCCAATCAAGGCAAAGGCACCGTTCGATCCGCCGGCTGCTCCAGGCGCACCCATGATATCCGAAGTGGGCGGAGACTTTGTTCACTTGTCCTGGGAAAAACCATCTTCGGATGGCGGAGCAAGGATTCAAGGCTACTGGGTGGACAAGAGAGAGGTCGGAACTGTTGCCTGGCAACGGGTGAACATTGCCATTTGCTTACCTAATCAAATCAACGTGAGCAACCTGATCGAGGGACGACAGTACGAGTTCCGCGTGATAGCAGAGAACGCAGCAGGCGTCAGTCCACCGTCGCCTTCCTCCTCCAGTGTGAAGATTACCGACCCGAACGCTGCCATGCCACCAGAGATTGTCTCACCTTTGAGAAATGCAATGGCAACGGAAGGAAAGAATGCGCAGTTCAGTTGCACAATATTTGGTCAGCCCAAGCCAACAGTGACGTGGTACAAGGGCGCTAGGGAGTTGTCGCATGGAGGCAAGTATCACATCAGCCACGATGGAGAACAGTACCTGCTCACTGTCTACGACGTGTTTGGAGAGGACGCGGATGAGTACGTTTGCCGCGCGGTGAACAAGGCTGGTGCAAAATCAACCCGCGCCGAATTGATCATCATGACCGCTCCCAAGTTGCACGTTCCACCCAGGTTTAGAGACACTGCTTTCTTCGACAAAGGAGAGAACGTTGTCATTAAGGTGCCATTCACAGGGGTTCCGAAACCGAAGATCATTTGGACAAAGGATGGCGAGAAGATCGAGAGCGGTTCCCACTACCATGTACAGACAACAGAGCGTCACGCAATGCTCACCATCCGCGACACCAGCCAGATCGACAACGGTCCGTACTCAATTGTCGCAGAAAACGAGCTGGGCATGGACTCGGCAATTCTGAAGATCCAGATCAGCGACAGACCTGATCCTCCACAGCACGTTATTTGCGAGAGCGTGGGCACAGACAGTTTGGTAGTATCGTGGCAAAGTCCAAAGTGGGACGGTGGTTCCAGCGTCACCTCGTACTTGGTGGAGAAGCGGGAACACCCCATGACCTCATGGATTCGTGTGGGCTTCACAAGACTGACAAGTATCCAGGTGACGGGACTGAGTCCTGGACATCAGTATCAGTTCCGTGTAAGTGAACCTTAGTTAAACTTAAAATAGCAGTAGTACCATTATTAATAAGATACTTCAATATGGCAGATCTCATTAGTGCATTTTACATTTATGCATGATTCAAAAAAGGTGTACGCGGAGAACGTGTACGGACGAAGTGATGCAAGCGAGGTGTCGAGCCTAGTCACGACGAAAGACCTGGGCAAGAAGGTCACGAAGAAGAAGCAATACGAAGTGGACGCAAGTGGCAAGAGGATACGCGGCAGGAATGACGAGAAAGTCAAAGACTATGACCAATATGTGTTCTCAATCTATTCCAAGTATGTTCCTCAGCCGGTCGAAATCAAAACGACCAGTGTCTACGACCACTATGACATTCTCGAGGAGATTGGGACCGGTGCCTTTGGCGTTGTTCATCGGTGCCGCGAGAAAAAGACGTAACATTTCATTATCATTTTTGTCCATTTTTTTTAGAGAGAATTAAATGCTTTCTCCAAGTGAGTTTAACATTTCTGAACATTCCTCTTTACAGTGGTCATATCTATGCCGCCAAATTTATTCCAGTATCTCATGCAATGGAGAAGGAGCTCATAAGACGAGAAATTGACATCATGAACCAACTGCACCATCCTAAACTTATCAATCTTCATGATGCCTTTGAAGACGACGACGAAATGGTCCTCATTTACGAGTTGTAAGTAGATTAATAAAAATCCAGTTTTCTTCAAATTGAACAAGAAGAAAAAAAAATGTGTGGATTGTTTCAACACTTTTCTAGCTTGTCTGGAGGGGAGTTGTTTGAAAGGATCACGGCGGAGGGTTACCAAATGTCGGAAGCAGAAGTGATCAACTACATGCGACAGATTTGTGAAGGAGTGAAACACATGCACGAGAGGAATATCATTCACCTGGACATCAAGCCAGAGAACATCATGTGCCAGACGAAAACATCAACGAACGTGAAACTGATCGACTTTGGTCTCGCCACTAGACTAGATCCAAACGAGGTTGTCAAGATCTCAACTGGAACCGCCGAATTTGCCGCCCCTGAAATCGTGGAGCGCGAGCCAGTCGGTTTCTACACAGACATGTGGGCGGTGGGTGTGTTGGCGTACGTTCTCCTTAGTGGACTGTCACCTTTCGCGGGAGAGAACGACATTGAGACGCTGAAGAACGTGAAGGCGTGCGACTGGGACTTTGACGAGGAGGCCTTTGCGAATGTGTCCGACGAAGGCAAAGACTTCATCCGAAACCTTCTTGTGAAGAACAAGGAGAAGAGGATGACAGCTCACGAGTGCCTTGCTCACGCCTGGCTGACTGGAGACCATGCGGGACGTGTCCAACCCATCGACTCGGCACGATTCCGTGCGCTGCGTGATCGCATTCGTGCGAAGTACCCCTTCTGGGATGAGTGCATCCTTCCATTAGGTCACCTAGCTGAGTTAGTCCAAACAAATATCCACCTACTATTCGTTTATTGCTATGTCTTATAAAGTTATGAAGTATGCGTCATGTCCTTCCTCTTTTTAATCTCTAGGTACTCATCTCTGAGGAAACTGCAAGTAGAAAAGTATAGAATACACGACACCTACTTTGACCGACGACAAGCGGCGCCCAGATTTGTGATCAAGCCTAGGTAAGATATTTAAACTCTAAAATATCTCGCATCACTTCACAGTTAGAATCTTGGTACATATATGCTATTCTACATATATAAAATGAAAGGTTTTCTTGTAAATGGTGAAGTATATATATATATATAACTTCCGAAATCGATCGAAACAATTTATTTTGACATCTCAATTCGTATATAAAAATGTGGATAGCGTTTATATAATTAATCATGAATTCATTTCAGGTAAAAAATCACTGATACTTATCCAACTTTAGATAGGTATACGTATAGACTAGCTCTATAAAATATACATGTATAAAATTGAAGCATTAAAACTTCAACTTTGTCTTTTTTGCTTTTCCTAGGAGTACTTTCACGTTTGAAGGACAGAGCGCGAAATTCACATGTCGTGTAATTGCGATTGCTGCGCCGACGCTCACCTGGTAAGCGTTTGAATAAAAAAACCTTGCGATTCATAAACAAACATGTATTTAAGGATACATTAACAGGTTACATATTTTCTGTAATTAATTCATTAGTACATTTCTATGTACCTGTGTTATACATTATACATATATCAATTATGATGGTGCTCAGCCAAATGAAATTGGATCAGGTTTTCAATTTCTTCCAATGATTTTGTCTCGTACGTCTCCAGCGGATCTGCAGCTTCTTCATTGTGATTCATATACCACACTTTCTGCACACCGAAGGAGCCGTTCTCATTAAATGTAGTCACAACTTTCCAAAATGCATCCGCACTCATTATGTCACCAATTCGGCGTCTGCTCATGAATAAACCCCCACAAGCTACCTCCGTCTTCAAAAACTTCGGGACTAATGCCATTGTGGCGTTTTCCGTTAGGGTCCACTTTCCTCGATTGAATGAGGAAAACTGAGCACTCATGTTGACCATCATATTGACACTCCGCTGTTCTTCCTTAGTCTTTCTAAACATATTTGCATCGGCATTTTTATTCGTAATTCTGATCATGTCATATGAAGCTTTTAACAACCTTACTATTTAAAACGACTTCTTTTTACTAGGTACCACAACAACTCGGAACTGAGGCAGAGCGTCAAGTTCATGAAGAGGTATGCAGGCGAAGACTACACCTTCGTTATCAACCGTGTCAAGTTGGAGGACCGTGGAGAGTACATCATTCGAGCAGAAAATCACTATGGTTACCGTGAAGAAATTGTTTTCCTCAACGTGCAACCAGCTCCAAGAGAAATTCCAGCCTATAAACCGGAATCTGCTCCTGTCAGACGAAGGCAACCGCTCCAGTGGCGCCCGTGGCAGGAAGAGAGGGACTCTGGGCCTTTCTTCACGTTCCACCTCCGACCTCGTGTTGTACAGATTCACCATCCATCTTGCAAGCTTCTGTGTTGTCTAAGTGGCAAGCCAACGCCCAGCGTGAGTTTCCCCAGCGGAGCTGCTCGCCAGCTTAAAATGAACAGTCACTCATTAATTTCTTTTTTGTGTGTTTTTCACTTTTTAGGTGAAATGGTACAAGGGTACCAGGGAGCTAGGACGAAACGAATACACAATGACACACGCGGACGGCGTGGTCACAATGGAGATCCTTGACTGCAAACCCGAAGACTCAGGAAAGTACCGATGCGTGGCCACAAATCCGATGGGCTCCGACGAAACCTCTTGTGTAGTGATTGTAGAAGGTGAACGATTTCTTGAGACATATTTATTTTAAAGCAATACACGCCGACACACAATCACAACAACCAAGCATTAAGCATATCTACATACTTCATGAAAAGCTTCTTTTTATTATCATTATTATTATAATTATCGTTAAATATCATAGATCGTTTACAATATCACATACTTATTATTACATTATATAAATACTATTACATTACATTATTATTCTTACTTCTTCACTATACGTTACGTAAATATTTCCGCTGCTATTACTGTTATATGCATATTACGCTAATTATTATACACTTCTACACAATTACATACGTTACGTATTTACAAACATATTATGTACAGATGCATGCCTAAAAATATCTTGAAATAACTCAGTTTCAAACAGCTTCAGCGCAGCACTTAACATTTTCTGCAGTTCACTATAACTGGAGACAATAATTTAAATGGATTGCATTGGCATGTTTTCTGATCTGATCTGAAATGAAGTCGAGCTCATCTAACCAGCTTTGTTCATTACGTTATATTTCCTAGAAAATTTGGCCAATCTGAATTTAAATACTGCCTTTAAAGTTAGTTACATATTGTCTAAGCTTGACACAAAGATATATTATTGTATAATGTAGAAGACATGATAATCGAGGTTAAAAGTTTAGACAAAGAAGGGAAATAATTTACAACACTAGGTATCACTTACATACCACTTAATTAATTAATTTGGTTAGGGTAAGATTAGTCCAGAAGACAGTTGGTTAGATTAGGTTTACACTAACCCCGAATAGGCTACAGTGGAGATTACTTATTTTAAAATGACATCAACATACTTCATATAACGACACTTTAAAAGATACATCTTATAATTACTTAAATATCTACTTTCAGTAATTACATACACAAAGACATAATCTATGAAATGATGAACTGAATGAATGTCATTTATTGCTGCTCTTTCATGTGCTCTAAATATTATGCTATTTTTTGTCTTGTTTTTAAAAAGAGAATGTCTAAAGGTTTTCGCTGCAAAATGCTGGCTCTCTCTCTCTCCCTCTCGCTCTACTCTGCTAAAAATTCATTCACTAAACTTTATAACCACTCACATCAACGTTGGTTACTACTACATAACTTAAAAAGTGAAATCTGACAAGTCAAAATTTACTCTTTATCTATCTATGTATATCTAAACTATCTAAATTACACCTCAGTTCTAAATACTTTCCTAGGATAAATGTAGTTACGTACGTTTAAAATTAATCATGGTTAAGAATGTTACTTCCTTTACATTAAAATATTATATTCAATATAATACAAGTACACTACAACAACAGTCAAAAAACAAAGACAATCTATTTAAAACTGTGTCAAAAAATATAATTATCTAATTAATTTCAGTTGCTTCTTTATAGTAGCTCTTCTTTCTTCATTTCCAGTATTATTACCTCTCAAAGAACATTGCAAAACTGTCACATAAAAATATATTCCGTTGATTTGTTCACCCACTTTCACCAAACCCGCATTTATTTTCTCTTCAACATCACATTTTTTTGAAAACATTTTAATTTTTATCAACAAGCGAAACATTTTTATACATAATTTTACTCAAGACCAACTTTCTAAAAAACTTACTAACTTTTTACTGCGAGTATTTTGTTGGAAAAACAAGGAGCTCAAATGGTTTCCAGCTTTTGCAGCTACAGCATGTCATCATTAATGCAAATTTTTACGTAGCTTTTGAAATTAATGACATTCCTAATATAAACCTAACTTGCCCTACTTATATTTTTGAAAGAAGAGAAAATTGCTGTTGCTGCTTTTGTCTTTGACAGTACAGTATTTAATTTGTACGTTTTCAATGTTAATTTTCCCCATTTTTAGAAGGCTAAATGTTATTAAATTTTTTACAAAGTAGAAGTCAGCAATGTTTGTATTTTGAATTCCTTTGCTGCTTCCTACTGGTAAAAGGCTTCATTATTACCTTATGCTGCATTGCATAATCGCATATTATTCAATAAATTTTTAAATTCCAAATAAATAAAGTCTTCCATTAAATGCAAAGCCAAAAACGCTCATTAAAATCGCTGTCGCTGCTACTGCTGCTGCCCTGGCGCTACTACTGCCACAACAGCTACAGAAAAATACTGATCAAATTGTACCGACATCAGCGACGACCAATTTAAGTAATTACTTGCCGTTCGATGACGAAACAAGGCGAACCATGGAATCATGGAACCGTTCCCTCCAAAGACGGATGCATAAAGTTGGGAATAGTCTGTTAAGAGATCACAGAAATCTTTCAGGTTGACGTTTTCTATCCGTCTTCTCTGCTTGAAATTAAAATAACCTGTTTTTCTATTTCTTTCCGTTTTGAGATTCAACTAATCCAAATTTATCTATTGTAATATTGTAATATTTTGCAGTAGAAAGTTGTCGATACGTCGACATTTTTGGTAACGTATGTATTTGACCATGTAATATTTATAGTATTTGCGTAAAATTGTAAAATAATGTCCAACGATTGGTAAAAGTAGTCTGAAAAGAAAACAGCTTTGCAAACGCTTTCTTCTGCTTTCTCTACATTTTTTTGAATGAACTTGTTCCACATCCACTCTCAAATTATATAAAAAGCAAACAATCAAAATCACCATTGTCAGTTAGTAAAAGTGAACCAAGAGAAATCAATAAATTTTAATGTATAGTACAGTACACATTTGCCAATTACCAATCATCATACATCCTAAAAAATATATGCACAGAAAAATCGCGAAAAAAATCAGTCACACCGGAAAATCAATGACATTTTTTCGACTTTAAAAAACTGAACAAAATAAAAGGCATGCTGAAAAATGGTAACCACGAACGAATACAATCTCCATGTAAATGTAATTATGTATTATTAACAAAATGTAACAAACATTTAAAGTACCTAATAATTTTACAAAAAAATGTATACATCTTTTCTCTATGTGTAAATTACTCATACTGTAGAACATTTTTGTCTACACGTTGTAGTTAGATTGACACTTTTTTGCTCAGTACTGAGTTTGATATTAATATTGATGTAAAAGTTGTCAAAATTGTAATAATATCGCTTTTGTGTCTTTTCTCATATTTTTATTTTGTTTTATCCAGGGGATTCCACCACTCCTGAACAAACTCAACTAGCGCATAATTTACTGTATTCTGGAGGTAACTTCAAATAAAACAAACGAAAACCATTTGCAATTTAGCAAACAAAAGTACTAGTTTAATTGCTCTCTATCTAAATAATACTTTTTGTATAAGACTATGCTGAATGTTGCGTACTGGTTAAATATAAATTATCCACTCTGCTTTCACTGTCCTTTTATGCCCGCTTTCTTTGTTGAAATTATTTCTTGGTTTTATAAAGTACATTGTGCGATCTCCTGTAAACTTTTCGCCAGGAGAACGAAGCATGCTCGTGTATGTATGTTCTTGTTCATGTCCATGTTCATATTACCCCAACTTAACTTTCTCCACTGGAAAATGCACGAGTTTTCCGGAATCTTTCCAACTAAAAGTGAAAGTAAGAGACTGACCTGGGCGGGTCACGAATACAATCCGTAAAGCGAGGTGAGGTCTTCTTTTTATCATTTCAAGTTGCCAAAAATCAAACCCGGTGTTTCTTTGAAGTTTTACGATTTTTGTTCCCATTGATCCAATAGCTGAGCATGGTTAAACTCTGTCAGTCAGAGCTCATTTTAAAGCGTTCCAAAATTTTAAACTGGTTACATGCACATTCGTGTTAAATAGCAATTATTTGTAAGTGTGTTTTCAGTTAATATAGATTCTAGAAAGGTGACGTGTGAAATAAATCCTGTTAGGGTTTTATAACAACGGCATGCACAAGAAAGTCTGACTTGTGAAAGCAGATTTTGAAAATATTGCACAATATTAGAATAATTTAGTGGAGATGCATTTTAATTTTTAAGTATAGAAGTTAACTCTAGTCTAGTTGAGAGTGTTGGTTGGCACACAATTAGTACAAACTGGTCAGTATAGAAACGAGATTGGAGTGGATTGAGCAATCGACCGTCCTTTGTTTGAAATTTGGTAGTGAGGTGAGGTTACACTTTGAAGCGTACTTTCTGCTTCATTTTCGAACCAGGAAATTGAATGCATTGATGCACTTTTCTTTCAGTTTATCTGACGGAAACGGAGTTTGTTTTGAATGAATTCTTTAAATTTATTTTTCCTTGATTACAAGAGAGTTTTCCCCGTTCTTTGACAGCAATGATTTTTACCATTTTTTCTGACTCGATGAGGATGATGATGCCATAGTGAGATTAATGTAGACATTTCAAATATGATAGTTTACTAATGGCTGTCACTGATTACAGATCGAAGGTACATGCCAGAACCACAGAGTATTAAGGAAATTTCGAAACCAGTGTCGGTAAGTAAGCCAGCAACGACGACAGCCGCACCAACATCACAGTACGGAAGTCAAAAGGTATAAATGCTGTTTTATTTATTTATTTATTTATTATTGCCATTGATATTAATTACGATTTCCAATTTGTCAGTATTAGTATGAACGAAACAATTTTATCGTTTTAGGCTGCAGCCACAATAGGAATTAGTAATAACATTGGAGACTCGAAGCCAAAAACAACGGCGAAACCGTACGGCCAGAAATTATCTGCAACGGGTAGCCCATCTAGGTCAAGATCTTCAACTAAGGAATTAGAATGTGAGTACAAAAAAAACATCTTTAATTGATTCGTTCCCATTCCGTCTTTCAAAAGTTGACCATTGAATTTTCTCGTTCTGTTTCGTAGTGCCTTCAGCAGATAAGCCAATGTCAGCACCGGAAGTAACAACCGCACTGCCAACAAATCTGTTGGTTAAGGATGGTGAGGCACTGGAGATCAAGTGTGAATTCAAGGGAGATCCTGAGCCACAAATTAGTTGGACGAAAAGCGGCGAGCCACTTACCTCTTCCGACGTGGTCGCCTTGAAATACCGTAATAGAGTAGCTGTGTTGACAATACCTGAAGTCTTCCCAGAGGACGAGGGAACCTACGTCTGCACTGCGATCAATTCCATGGGAAAAACCTCAAGCCAATGTGTTCTCAAAGTTTTGCGTGAGTGACCTGTCAAATATTTTGGCACACTGTTTGAAATTCGTCAATGAAAGTTTGTGAAATATTGATTTAAATATGTATTTAATAGCCATGGAAGGAGCGGGTCCAGCGAAGGGCAAGGCATCGGGCGACAAACCACCTGTCATATTTGATCATCTGACATCTCAAATTGTAAAAGATGGAGACAAAGTTTCCATGTCGTGTCGCATTAAAGGTTATTAGAAGTTGGCGAACTACTGAAACCTCACTATGAATTTTGTTCTAATTGGATCATTTTTATACATTATGCAGGTGCGGACAAGTTTGATGTGGTATGGCTTCACAACGATAAAGAGATCAAACCCAGCAAGGATTTCCAGTATGAGGGAGAAGGAGACCTTAGGACGTTAGTGATTGCTGAGGTGTTCCCAGAAGATGCTGGCACGTACACATGTGAAGCATTCAATGACGCCGGAGAAGCCTTCAGCTCCAGCTCCCTTGTAGTTATTGGTAAGGGTGCATCATAAAGTTCAGTTAGTTACCAAAAATTAATAATTCCTTGCCAAGTGAAAAAAAAATGCTTTCCGACAGTTCCAAATGAGGAATCAAAGAGCCCAGCGTTCAAGACATTCCCACGCTCCGCCACTGTACGTGAGGGAGAGTCTGTCACTTTCAGTTGCGAAGTAGAGAAGGTCCCTCAATCCGGTAAAACCGACATAAAAATAATACCCTACAAATGGACGGGGCAAATGATTTTCACTTTATTTGTTTCCTTTCAGTGGAATGGCTGAAGGATGGTAAGGTGCTAGCAGAATCAGCGAAAGTTCATCTGACACCAGCGAGTAAGACCAAGTTTCAACTAGAGATTGCCAACTGTAGCGGAAGTGACGTTGGTCAGTATGCTGTGAGAGTTGTTGGGAAGAAGGGAGAAACTCTTGCCTCATTTGCTAATAACGTCGTCCCTCCTGGCACACCCCTTTAAGCATTACACAACTTTATAACTATTTAATTAATTAATTATTTTAAAACATATTATTATTATTATTACCATTGTTATTCGTATTGGTACGATTACTTCATAGTAGGTTATTAATTGATTAATTAATTACTTAATTAAGTTATCCGTACTTCGTACATACTACAGTAAAAATTATGTGTATACTTAATGGTTGCTATAACTATTGGTACGTATATTATGTAATTAATTATTTGGAGTCTACTTGAAATCTGGTGTATGAGGTTTTTTGTTTTCTTTGCATAATACACATAAAACTACATTTTAATTATAACACACTTTAAGACTACGCGTACGAATGGAAAGTGTTTGAATGAATGGCAGAAGCAGCTTGGTGACAAGAACAAATGCAATTAAAAGAGTAAACATATCTACGTCTAAACAAATGAATGATTACAAGAAACAGGGCGAATGAAATGTTGATACTTTATCACAACTGTATAAAAAATTCTCAATTACAGAAAATCTCTCATTTTTTCTCATAGTATAATTAGCCCGAGGCCAAAGGATTAGTCAATTAAAATGTCGAAATACAATCATCTCTATTAAGTAAATATTAGATTATTATTTAGTCAAAATTATTGGAACACATACATACATCAAATCCAAAACTTGTCTTTGTTGTGGGCGAATGCTGGTGAATGATGATGAAGCCGATGATGAATCTGATGCGTTGACGATGTAAATTGAATCAACCATTATTACAAAAAAAAGTCTACGTATAGAATTATTACTGAATTACTGTGTAACTTATGCTTGTTGAAAGGAATTCTTTATGTGAAAAAAATAAAAAAGCGTGATTAATTAGCGACTGACTGCAAATATTGCTTTATTTCTTCGTTTTATTGCCTGATTGCAAACAATTCAATGTGAGTAGGCACGGTGTGTTGATAAAAATTCAAAAAGGCCTGCTTCCCCCGAAATGATCTACATGGATCTACATGATCTACTCTCTTTGAGTTTGAGTTATTATGGGAATGCGGACCGAAAATATTATTCTAGAATATGTATGATATTTACCATTTAAATAATTATACTCAGCAATTTATAAAGTGTCAACTCACTGCCATATTTATCTTCCTTTAATTCCCCCTATTACAGCTATTGATTTTATTCATATACGTAAACGTGTAAAAATTCCAGCAGTAAATACACAAAGAATATCATGTAGATCCAATTACTTTCACCAGAAATTTTATAAGAAAAACATGAAAATACAACACTTATTTGGAAGCGTACGTACAGATAATGGAAGAAAAATTTAATCAAAATTAGATTATCGCTTATACGCTTATTATCGCGCACAAATATAAAAAGAATTAAATTACGCACTTAAATTTTTAACTAACTTAACTGCTTATTTTTTCCTGTTATCACATCTTCTGTCATAAACGCCTTCAACATCACAGACTGGTGGGCATCTCGGGTCAATTTGGCCAGGATAGCATAATGGTTTCTTCGTCGTTGACTGCCTCGGTGGTGGACGTTGTGGTGGAGTCACTGGTTCCGTTGGTTCGCATCTCGGATCCGTCGAACCTGGTCAATTTTGCAATAATTAGGTCAGAACATGTGAAAATAATAATAAAACGTTTGTGTAGACTTTCAAACCTTGATAGCAAATGGGGGGCCTGGTCTGCGGGGCTTCTGTCACTTGCGGCGATTTATCAAACAGGCACCTACAAGAATTTAAAACCGGTACCAATTAATCAATTTGCAATGTAAGTTAATGAAAGTTTCAATATAGAACTACGTGTGCATACCGGGGATCGAGTGAACCTGGGAAGCATCTTGGACTTTGAGTTGGAGACGGCAGATGTGCTGTTGTAGTTCCAACGGGTCTCGGCGGACTTCTGGGTGGTGGGGTTTGGGACGCGGGCCGTTGGGTTGGCTGCTGGCATGCTGGGTTTCTGCTTCCAGGATAACACTGTTCTTGTGTAGTCTCCTGACGACATCTTATGTCTCTCGGATTATTTGTGCAATCACTTGGGCAGTCAGGCCTTGTCTCTCCTAAAATTAAAATATTGCTTTGCAAAGAATGGACATACGTAGACAAAATTGTTCAATCGTTATGTTACCTGGATAACACAGTTTAGCTGTAGTTTGTTGCCGTGGTGGAGGAGTGTATGGGCGCTGTGTGGTTGTTGGAACTGGACTGGGCGATTGAGTCGTTAACCTTGGTGGTTGTGTATGGACAGCAGGGCGTTGTGTCGTTGGTTGCTGACACGCCGGATCTCTACTCCCCGGATAACACTGTTGTTCCCTGACATTGCATCTCTTGTCGAACACACCTTCAACATCACACACTGGTGGGCATCTGGGATCAACTTGCCCCGGATAACACTGAGGCGTCTTTGTCGTCGACTGCCTTGGTGGTTGAGTTTGGAAGGTAGGGCGTTGTGTAGGTTGCTGGCATGCTGGGTTTCTACTTCCAGGATAGCATTGCTCTTGCGTTGTTTGTTGACGGGGTGGTTGGGTCTGGAAAGTAGGTCTTTGTGTAGTAGGCTGCTGACATGCTGGGTTTCTGCTGCCAGGATAGCATTGTTCTTTTGTTGTTTGCTGACGGGGTGGTTGTGTGAATGGACGAGGGGTTGTCGGTGACGGACGGTGTTGCTGAGGTGGTCTAGGCGGTTGGGTCGTTATTCTAGATGGCTGTGTCTGGAAAGTAGGGCGTTGTGTCGTTGGTTGCTGACACGCTGGATCTCTGCTTCCCGGGTAGCATTGTTGTTCCCTGACATTACATCTCTTGTCAAACACACCCTCAACATCACATCCTGGTGGGCATCTCGGATCAATTTGTCCAGGATAACATTGAGGTTTCTTTGTCGTGGATTGTCTGGGTGGTTGCGTTTGGAAGGTAGGGCGTTGTGTAGTTGGCTGCTGACATGCTGGATTTCTGCTCCCGGGATAGCATTGCTCCTGCGTTGTGGGTAGCCTGGGAGGTTGTGTGAAGGGGCGTGCAGTTGTTGGTGCAGGACGATGTTGCTGAGGTGGCCTAGGTGGTTGGGTTGTTATTTTAGGCCGTTGTGTCTTTGGCTGTTGGCATGATGGGTCTCTACTGCCCGGGTGACATTGCGGTTCTCTTAAATTACATCTCTTATCGTATACACCTTCAACATCACATACAGGTGGACATCTCGGGTCAACTTGTCCTGGGTAACATTGAGGCTTCTTTGTGGTGGACTGCCTGGGTGGTTGTGTCTGGAAAGTAGGGCGTTGTGTTGTTGGCTGCTGACAAGCTGGGTTTCTGCTTCCAGGATAGCATTGCTCTTGTGTTGTTGGTTGACGGGGTGGTTGAGTAACAGGGCGTTGTGTTGTTGGTGCAGGACGGTATTGCTGAGGGGGTCTTGGTGGTTGAGTTGTTATTCTGGGTGGCTGGGTCTGGAAAGTGGGACCTTGTGTAGTTGGCCGTTGGCAAGCTGGGTTTCTACTGCCAGGATAACATTGTTCTTGGGTTGTTGTTGGACGAGGAGGTTGAGTGAAAGGGCGTGGAGTGGTTGGCGCTGGACGGTGTTGCTGAGGTGGCCTAGGCGGTTGGGTTGTTATTCTAGGTGGTTGTGTCTGGAAGGTGTGGCGTTGCGTAGTTGGCTGCTGACACGCCGGGTCTCTGCTTCCCGGATAACATTGTTGTTCCCTGACATTGCATCTCTTATCGTATACACCTTCAACATCACATACAGGTGGACATCTCGGGTCAACTTGTCCAGGGTAACATTGAGGCTTCTTGTTCGTGGACTGCCTTGGTGGTTGTGTTTGGAAGGTAGGGCGTTGTGTAGTCGGCTGCTGACATGCTGGATTCCTGCTTCCAGGATAACATTGTTCCTGTGTCGCTTGTTGACGAGGTGGTTGGGGACGTGGTGTTGTTGGTGCTAGACGGTGCTGTTGAGTTTGACGAGGAGGTTGGGTCTGGAAAGTGGGTCGCTGTGTAGATGGCCTTTGGCAAGCTGGATTTCTACTGCCTGGATAACATTGTTCTTGCGTGGTTGGTTGACGGGATGGTTGAGAAACAGGGCGTTGTGTGGTGGATGCAGGACGGTTTTGCTGAGTGGGCCTAGGTGGTTGGGTTGTTATTCTGGGTGGCTGTGTTTGAACTGCTGGACGTTGTGTCGTTGGCTGTTTGCATGCTGGGTCTCTGCTTCCCGGGTAGCATTTTTGTTCGTTGGTGTCACATCGCTTGTCATAAACTCCTTCAACATCACACACTGGTGGGCATCTCGGGTCAATTTGGCCAGGATAGCATAATGGTTTCTTCGTCGTTGACTGACTCGGTGGTTGACTTTGGAAGGTAGGGCGTTGTGTGGTGGGCTGCTGACATGCTGGATTCCTGCTTCCAGGATAACATTGTTCTTGCCTTGGAGGTTGTGTGTAGGGGCGTGCAGTTGTAGGTACTGGACGGTGTTGTTGAGGTTGACGAGGAGGTTGAGTGGTTATTCTAGGTGGTTGGGTCTGGAACGTAGGTTTTTGTGTAGTAGGCTGTTTGCAAGCTGGGTTTCTACTACCGGGGTAGCATTGTTCTTTCGTTGTCTGTTGTCGGGGTGGTTGAGTGAAAGGACGTGGAGTTGTCGGTGAAGGACGATGTTGCTGAGGTGGTCTAGTCGGCTGGGTGGTTATTCTAGGTGGTTGTGTCTGGAAGGTGGGTCGTTGTGTTGTTGGTTGCTGACATGCCGGGTCTCTACTTCCCGGTGTAGCATTGTTGTTCCCTGACATTACATCTCTTGTCGAACACACCCTCAACATCACACACTGGTGGGCATCTCGGATCAACTTGCCCAGGATAACACTGAGGTTCTTTTGTCGTCGACTGCCTTGGTGGTTGAGTTTGGAAGGTAGGGCGCTGTGTAGGCTGTTGACATGCTGGGTTTCTGCTTCCTGGATAACATTGCTCCTGCGTTGTTGGTTGACGAGGTGGTTGGGAAAATGGGCGAGAAGTGGTTTGTGTAGGACGGTGTTGTTGAGGAGGCCTAGGTGGTTGGGTAGTTATTCTAGGTGGCTGTGTTTGAAAAATAGGACGTTGTGTAGTTGCTTGTTTGCATGCTGGGTTGCTGCTACCGGGATAGCATTGTTGAGGTGAGACTGGTTGTTGGCACCTGTTTTATATGGTATATAGTTAAATTCACAGTTGGCGTCGACGACAGTTTTTATTTATTTTCCATTTATTTTTTTCTTACCTAATATCGTTTGGATTTGCAGAACAGTCACTTGGACAATCTGGGCGTGTTTCTCCAGGATAACAGAGTTTACCAGTGGATGTGCGAGGCGGAGTCGTGTTGACGACTGGACGATGTGGCGATTGAGGTCTAGAAGGCTGGTTGACAATTTTTGGAGGTTGGGTTTGGAAAGTAGGTCTCTGTGTTGTTTGCGGTTTGCATGCGGGATTTCTGCTGCCAGGATAACATTGATCTTGCACTGTTGGCTGGCGAGGGGGTTGCGTAAAAGGACGAGGTGTCGTTGGTGCTGGTCGATGTGGCTGTGGAGGTCTAGATGTCTTAGCGATTGTCCGAGGCGGCTCAGTTTGTTTGAATGGAGTAGGCGTAGTTTGTGTTCTTTGTTCCTGAGCTGGCCTTCTCGGTGGAGATGTCTGTTTTGATATGTCTCCACATCTTGGATCGGTAGAACCTAAAGCAAATTTGATTTAGTTTGCATTCATATTAAATCATAATGGCGTCATGAGATATATGTATATTATGTAGTTATCGAAAGTAGCTATTATTAACGATACCTTGGAAGCACAGTGGCGGACGTGTTTCCCTGTTGTGTTCCGCCGGAGTGGGTTTGTCGGTAATGCATCTGGGAGGTGATGACAATTTATTTATTAGAATCTATCTATACATGCAACGTATTGAAAAATAAATATAGTTACACACCTAGGGTCTAAGCTGCCTTGAAAGCACTTAAAAGGCTGCGTTGGGGCAATGGAAGACGGCCTCGTAGGTCGTGATTCTGTGTATCCCTGTTGCTGGGTTCTCGGGGGTGTACTGAAAGGGGATGAAGGACGTCGCGTCGTTTGGGGTGGTTGTGGTCTACTAGTTGGCGGATTAGTTTGATATTGCTGAGTTGGTCTTTGTGTCTGTGACCTTTGGGGTGGTTGTGGTCTACTAGTTGGCGGATTAGTTTGATATTGCT
>VYYJ01002071.1:0-24201 GCA_021029165.1 Cyphoderus albinus | reverse complement strand
CCCTATCCCACTAATGTCCATTGAGTTCACACACTCAACGACACAACATGGCGAAATCTACACCTCAACACAAACCACATCTCAACTTCGCCAGCGCATATATACAAACCCAGAGTAAAGTAAAGCCTCTTTATGGTACTCCCATCGCGAGCGCTACTTATTTGGTTTAATAACACGTAACACGACTGCATCCCAGTTAATAGCATTAAAGTCCGTATTGCCCCTTGTTACTTTCAATATGTGAGCTGAGTTTATTACAGTAATCTATTATTGAAATTTGATGCTGCTGTAGTACTTGAAATTGGAATTTGAAGAGTTAACCTAAATATGATGATGTAATGTCGACACATAATAATAGTGGCGAAGACTCTACACAAAATAATGATTATGTTCATTTTCTCTTTTTCCGGTAAACTACCACCATCCAGTAAGAAAAAATGCGGACTGCAATGATGTTGGGGATGGAGCTGGATGAAGGTAATGGCAGCAATATCAGCAGTGGCGACTTCCTGGTGAATGAAACTCAATTTGGAAACGCGACAGGAATAGCAGCAGAAATTCTTCCAGAGACAACTCATTTGCCCCTTTATCTTAGGATCACATGCTTGATCCTCTTCGTCGTCATATTTCTCGTGGGGACTGTGGGGAACATTATGGTGACGATGGTCATTGGTTGCTCCCGAGATATGAGAACCTCGACAAACATCTTCCTTGTCAATCTCTCAATTGCAGACCTTCTCGTTTTGGTGGTATGCACCCCTACAGGTACTACTTACCAATTTTGTAACTCTCTTTCTATAATGCAAAAAGAATTGTCTTGACTATATGCGTCGCTTTCTTTTGGTTTCGATTTCTTGAAGCTCTGATTGAAGTCACATATCACCCTGACCGATGGGTTCTTGGATTTTATATGTGTAAGCCAACTACCTACATTTTTATTTTCCTTTCTGTGTGAGTGAGAAATGTCTTTGCACAAATGAAGTGCTGTCAGTGAATGAGGTTTTGTATGACAGGGATGTATGAAGATTCATGAATTTTCTTTCTCGTTTCTATTCAGCTGAAGAATTCACTTGGAAAGCCATAATAGTAACAAATTATTATTAGACTTAGGAATAGTTTTGTGGCCATAAATTTCCATGTTTTGTAAAATATCAGGAGTCAACCAAAGGCACAAAACTGTTTCTATCTAGAAGCGTCTGTGATTCGTTAGAAATTCTGTCGTATAAAGTAATGTCTGCATTTCACCACTATTCGTTTTGCTTACAAAATAATGTATGTTCGCTCCAGATTTGAAACTTTGTAGTTTGAATTTGACATGATGGCACAGTTTTTCTCTAAATATAGGCTCCTCATGTTCTATGCATTATATTTACTTTACCATTACTCCGCATTCATGAGTTTTTTCGCCAAAAAGTTTCGTGGGAGTTTTTTTCTTTTATTGAGTTGCAGAGAAGAAGCAAACACGCTAAAACTTGTTGGCTGGCACACATTCGGCATGATGCTCAATGCTCGCACATGGAAATATGAATGGGAGAATTTACTTCCCAAAAAAGATACAAATTCAATTTGGCAGAAAAGAGTGGTTTCACCCTCTATGTGAGACGACCTACTAATAACATATGCAATTTCTTTCTTCGCATTACTCCAGCTGCTTAATAAAGACAAATATCACATGAGCGACTGAGCAACAAGCAAAGCCTGATCCTTCTTCTCCGTAAAAGTTGAATAGAGTTTTCTCCCAAAAATGTTAACTTTTTTCCTCTAAAAACGATTGAAAGTCAGTCTATTCTGGACTGAGCAAATAGTTGTTAGGTTGCGGTTGAAATGAATCTTTTGAAGTCCTTCCACTTGGATTGTTATTAATTAAAATTGTGGACTATCCTCTTTGAAAACAAGATGACTAACATGTTGTTCAATTGATACAAAATAACTTTCATCAGGTAAATATTACGTAATTTTGACGTTGATTGTGCTTTCAAAAATGTTCGTTGAGGTGAAGCAGAAACCAAAAATATTTATTAATATTTACTCTGAGTACTGACCCGAGAGGTACAAAGGCATATTTGACATTCAAAATGTAATACATACTTATAACATTATATTGAAATGAAATGACGAGGCCTCACGCAGGAATACATAACCTTCGTCAAGTGGGAGTGCGTGAATGTGTAAATGAACGTAATAAGTGAACTTGAAAGTGTTTATGGTGAACATGTTGGAAAAGGTGCTAATTGGGCTGCTTTTATTTCTTGTCATTTCATGTTATTTCTACAGGCAAATTTGTTCCTTTCCTGGAGCTTACTCTAGCAAACACATCAGTTTTAACCATATTAGCAATCAGCTTCGAGAGATACTACGCAATCTGCCGACCATTGAAAGCGAACTACGTTTGTACCAGGTCAAGAGCTGCTCTCATCTGCCTGACTGCTTGGATCGTCGCAAGTATTATTACCAGGTATGTACTCAACCCTGCAGCTCTCAAGTTCCTTTAATTAACAAAAATAAAAGTTTCTCTAGGCATAGAACGGGCACCACCTTTTATCAAAGCAGTAAAATAAGTTAATTCATTGAGAGGAATTTGATGAGTGTTCAAGCGGCTCTTCAGTCAGGTGTAGGCAGAAAAGTTTTTACTACATCATTTTCTATGACATGACGAAAAAGATCTAATGCTCTCTAAATTTCTAATTATGAAAGTGGTCAGGCAGTCATAAAATTCCTCTTTTGATAATTTGATTTAACCGATCTTTATCATTCCTCACACAGGGAGAGTCACACTCATACTATAAGCCAATGTTCAAATTATATTTGTTGCTTTGTGATCAAATTGATGGGTATTTTCTCACAACTCAGGGGCTTTTATTTCCTCAAAATGCTACAAAAGACAATGACGGGCTCTGGACTGAAGTAAGTTAGAAACAGTGTTAGAATATAATCCCAAGAGTCAACACCACAATGTAAAAAAGTTTATTACTTTCGCTGTCTTTCGTCAGCATTATTTACACTCAAGACACTTTCACAAAACGGAAAAATGAAACACAATTGCATAAAGTGCTTGGGTCACATGATTTATATATTTGATTTGATGCGCTTTCTCATTTTCAATTCTACTGCAAAAAAATGATGTCATTATGATACGCATCTGCAGCGGTATACATAATAGAGGCTAGAGGACTTGAAGGAGTGTTTCCTTCTCCTGTCACTCCTTGCAAACGTTGGCAAATATCCCCGAGGAAAAGCCTGTTATTTTGAAAATCACAAAATGGCGTTCGGTACAGGAAAGCAGGAAGTTCTCTACATTGTGACAAAGATTGCCAAAAGTAAAAGAAGAGCAAAAAACGTTTTCTTAACTTTTTTTGTCTGGAAAATGGCATCTTTATGTGTGTAGTGTACCACAGAAAACTTATATTTCCCATACGTTCCAGTCACACTTTTTTATTTCACTCACAAATTATTGACGTCGATTTGAGTGTTAGTGTAGTGTCCATTTCTTTACTTCAACAATCGCATTATCTGAAGAAGCATCCTCTGAATTTGAGAACTATCCCAAAATTGCATCAGACTTTCCAAATCCTCTGAATATTTTATGAAGGAATTCTAACCGAAGTTATGTGGGTCAGATATAGTTAAGTGTCACATACATATGTATATCTGGTGAGTCATAACGTAGCGTGTGTAATGAGATAGTAGATAGGAAATAAAATATATACATAAATATTTTGGTCTCGTGTACATACCGCAAGCGTTGAATGAAACATAAAAGTCATTAAACGAGAAAACTGCTTCAACACTTATCCATTACAGCGGTCGTTTTCCACTATCATTAAAGTACAAATGAAAGCAGTGTTGTTAAGGATTTTGTTCGGTTCACGTTTCACTATCAAGTAATTGTATCAAGTGCACTATCGTCAATAAGCACACTACAATACAAACTTACAACCGTTTTCAATCATTGTGGTTGGTTTCTGTAACATTTAATAACAATTTTTCATGGAATTATTTCTTGCAGTCCGATGATTTTCATGATGAGCTACACGGAAGGAGTGAACGAAGGTGGAGATTGGACGGCAAGATGCTCTTTACTTTTGGATTCAGAAACAAAGTGGGTGGAGATTTACACGTTCTCAACAATTCTCTTATTCTTCGTAGTGCCATTCCTCGTACTTGTGGTGACATATGGCTTGATTGCCCGGCGACTTACAACTGACCGGTCAGCTCTGAATGCCAAAAATGAAAACCACAAAGCAAGAAAGCAAGTTGTCCTCATGTTGGGAACAGTCGTATTCACTTTCTTCCTCTGTCTCTTTCCGTTTCGGATTTTAACCATGCTCGTTTTGATGGTGGATACAAAATTCCTCGCCGAGTACAACGAAGCATATCAAAACATGATCTATTTTTCTCGGATGCTGATATATGCCAATTCAGCAATTAATCCACTGCTCTACAATGTAATGTCTAGCAAATTTAAGAATGGCTTTATAAGATTGTTCAATGGAAGAAGGAAGCAAAGACCGTTTACAAGGACAGGTACATTTATAACCAACACAAACACCAACTCCACGAATGTGTCCATCAACTTGGGTCATCCACCGGTATTCAATGGTAATGGTAACTACTCCACCCAGACAAATGGTCATTACGGCAGACACAAATCTCTAGGGCACAGTTCCTCCCTTTGCGAGAAGAATGGTTCTGCAGTTGCACATCCAGATCTGCTGAAAACTCTTGTGCGTACACAAAGCACGAACTCGACAAGTGATGCAGCCGTGGCCATCCCAGCCTCCATCCATAACCCTCAAACTGTCCATTATTCTAATAACCATCACACTTCGGGTAACAGCATGCGTCATAATACTGTGGCAAATGGACTTGGCAACAACCGCAATGACTGCAGTAACGGTCGCGTAACTGGAAAGCTGGTGCAAAGTCACCTGAATTGCAATGGTGCTGGCCGAAATGGCATTCTCATCAATAAAGGTACCACGCACATTGTTGCATACAATAACGTTCACGACTGCTCTAACGGTAAGCCCATGCCTGTCAAGTCGGACACCGTGTACAGCGCATATCTTCCTGGGGCACGGAGCGAGACAGTTTTATAAATATTTTCATTGCTTTTTAAGTGATTCCAATTCCAGCGTGACCCATTTGGTTAGGGTTTTGTCTATTTTAATGGGAAATACATTGCATTCGACTTTTACGAGTTGTGTTTAATCCCGTCAGTGTCCCACTTATTGTCGTAATCCAATTTATCCCTTTCACACAAGACAACTTTACACTAAACGTTTCCATTTACTTACATCATTTTAAAAAAAATGGTTCAAGTGGATTGTCACTTACCTTTGGCAATTCTGACCATAAAAGTACAAAATAAAACATTTGGTAGTGTTTGGTTTGATAGTTTGACAATAGCTGTACATCCTATACATACCTCTCAGATCTAGTTGGAGAAAATTGTAAATAACTATACTAACACCATTCAAAGTTTTATACGAAGTGAGTTCCAACGGCTGTGGGGATTGTATTCCGTCGGAAATTGGTAGAATTTAGGGGATTACGCATACTACGTTTGCGAAAAAGGATTGTATGTTTTATCAGTGGTACTCCTCTAACAAGATTAGTTTTTGTTTCAGTCACACCATTGCAAATACAATTGTTGCATTGTTACTTTATATCTCCGGAAGTTTATATGACTTGCAAATATTTTGGAGGACAATTATTCCACTGACTAGTAGAGTTTACAAATGGTAGTATTCTGATTTGAATACAAATCCCACAATTGTTTTCATCTCCGCAGTTGCAGTGACAAATGCTGGCGACAAGAAAACATTTCAAAATAGATTTACTGCGAATGAAAAGGATATGAATTTTTTATTTCATGACCTTACAATGTTTATCAGTATGAGTCAAAGAGAATACTTCAGTTTAGTCGGTAGTGAGTGGGCACATTGTTAATTTATATATTCGAAACTGCTCTCGCTTTATCAGTTTCCTAAAATAATCCAATTCGTAAAACCCTGAAAATGATGTTGGTTTCAATTTACACAATCAATTTTTGTTTGAGATATTCGGGGAACCGCAGACTCTAGAGGAGTTTAATTATTTATAAAGGTTGTGTTAGCACTACACTTATAAGTACTAAATACTGGAATATGAAGATCAGGGTCGCAGTCACAATATAATTAGATTAGACTGACATTATCAAAGAAAAGTTTTTTTTCATAAAAAGTGTATGATGTTTAAAAATCATGGCACATCAAAACGGAACACGGACATAAAGAGAAAACGAATCATAATCATATATTGTCTGCATGTGTAATGTAAACAGAATTTTGATTAGTTTCCTCTGATCTCTCTCCATTGTATACTTACACAAAGAAGTCACTGAATTTATAGGATTTCTGTTCAATCTATAATTAAACAGTATACACGTGTTTTGTCATTGTCAATGACGTGAATGTCACAAATTCTGTTGTTTCGATTCCGCATTAACACTAAGTAGTACCCTCACAAGACCTTTGGAAATTTGACTGGGAATTTTCTATTTGATTCGAGGCTGAGAGAGCACAGACGTTCACATTTTATGGTGAGAATTTTCGTATACTTCCAATACATTTTGAAGCGACTGATTTTATTTAAACAGAGCTACCTGTCATTTGACTTTCCATTTTTTTTTGGAATGTGACAGATGAAACTGAAAATGAGTCAACTTTTTCCGAATATATTATTGCATTGTCAGTAGAAAAAGTAGCAAAAATTAAAATGGCACTAGCCATTGATTCAGCTGAAGCTACTATATGTTCAGTTAGGTCTAGTATACGTATAGCCTAGGTCTAGCTATATAATAGTATATAGATTGTTTTTGCATTTGCAGTTTTATCAAAGTCATGTACATACTTTGCCGTGTAGAATACAATTTCACGGGATAGGTTCCAGGAATTACACATTTCATGTTTCTCTTAATGTTAGGTTATGAAATTTATTCTAATATAGAGTAGATTCAATGTGATTGTCAACTTTGTCCATATGTGAGAAATAAAATATGTTATGAGTAAGTCAGAAAGTATTGCTAAGTATAAAAAGTAAAAGTAAAAGCATTTTGTGCTTTCAAGTACTTTTGAAACATAAATCCAAAGTTTTCAAACTCAAGTGAAAACAATATTTTAGGAACATATATTTACTGTGTAGTTGTACTTGAAAGAAACTCTCGTGGTAATATGTCATACGGTAAGAATATTTTGTTTAGATAAGTTTTGCCATACGATGTACGATGGCTTGTTTACTACATTCTTAATGTCGTACGTACGGTACGATTTGATGGGCCCAAACTGTTCAATGAAGAATATCATTATTCAAACTATCAAGCTTACCCATATCTATCCTCCGGAAAAGATTGGGGAACGTTTTAATGCGAACATTTTCTAATCGAACAGGAAAACTTGCAACGAGTAAATAAACTTACATATATTTTTGTAAACAGGATGACTAATTATAATTTGCATAAACTTGGAAATGAAAGTTTAAGGCAGATTCTTAATGTGTGCGCAGCATATCTCGTTTTAATTATTGTACTTGCCAGATCACACGACGAAGTTGGATATGTCCAATATTGGTTCTCTTAATGGGATTTTGGTTAATATCAGTTGTGCGCTAAATTATTAATAATTTAGAAATTTAATTAAGCTTGCTTGTGATATAGGATAAATCTTGTGTACTGCGAGGCTCAAGACATTCAGAACAAATTGATTAGTTAAGTGAACAACAATAATTATACAAGGATGAATATTTTCATAGTCTGTCTTGCTGACGGATCCATCTCAAATCAGTGAAAGTTCATATGTCTAGCCTAGTTTATTCACTTTTTATTCCTGTATTTACCGACATTATGTATGACGTATGACTCTATGTACAACAGCTTGAAATTATTTGACTTGTTAATGGTAATTAATCTATTTAATATGCGCATAACTAGATATGTAATGGACATGTCGCAAAATAGTTTCATTTGAAACTTTTCATTTCAACTTTGCTTTAATTTTGCCACAGATTAGTTAACAATTAACGAAACAATGTAGTATTAATCCAATTATCTGTATTTAAAACACAAAATGCATAATTGATGTAATATACAAAGTACCATTTATGTATTGATGTTTGTAATGTTTTAATAAATATCAATGTGTCATATTATAACAACATTGCAATTTTGTGACAAAATTTTCTTCTTCCGTACATATAAATTCTCCAATATGTCATACGTCCTTTTTGACTCCTTCAACTTCAATAACTAGCAGCCTCCTACAGGGAATGTTTACGCATCCGTTTATCGAGGCGTAGTAAATTTCTTCTGACAACAAATTGCAGCTGGCATGTCACTGTTCAACTTTTGCTGCAGAACAACGTTCCAGTAGAAGTCGATGATTCGGAAAACGATGCCTTCGTATCATATCATAAATATTGCAATATACTTAAGGATGTGACCTTTCTCAAAGGTAAGGACGCTCCATGTCTGTCTGCCTGTCTGACTTTACACAAACCGATGTTAAGCGTCTTTCAATTTACTAAAGCTTTCTCTGTTTTATTGCATTTTAAATAAATCATCATCAGAGACAGTGAGTAGTAAACCAATGCGGAGAAAAGACTCCTACGCAATAAACGAGTGGCGTGTCCTTTGTTTAACAACATTTGTGAAAATTGTCGCCTTGTTTTGCTCCAAATGCAATGGCACCTATTTAGAGGAAACTCGACAGGAAAACAAGAAAATTTCACACGATGTTCCATTGCTAAAAATGTAACAACACGTCGAACTTAAAGTATGGTCCATCAGTCATTGCTCATCTCCCTTCGGCATACACCATTTATTTACTTTTGGAATACTCTAATAATGTGTTGTTTATTTAAGTGGAAAATGCTGTAGGAAGACAGGCAAAATATTGAACAAGTGCCTACAAAATAATATTGATGCATGTAAGCATTCTGCTAAACATACTACCTAATCCTGACACTTGGCTGCAACCTACTTTCTTACCAAAGTCGCAAAGAAAATTCATAACGACGCACTAGTGCTAGTACTTAGGTGATTCACCAATAATGTAAAAGTTATTCTTAATAAAACAAGTAAAGAAATCGGTTCACTTACTAGCACAGCGCCGTCGCAATTAATTTTAATGATTGTTACCTTTGAGAGAGGACCTTAACTACTGCCTTAATAATGTGCCTACTACGAGTAATGTGACAAGGGGTTCCATGAGGAAAGCCACCCAAAGGTAAGCCGTCTGAACGAAAAGCCATATTATTCAAAGTACGTGCTTACATCACTTAATGACCAGAATTTCTTTATTTAAAGTTTAACCTAGACCTAACCTAACCTAACAGTCAGAAAACAGTCTCCTCTATCAAAATCATTCGTGGTGGCATTTGGTTTTGGTGGCATTTCGTTCGTTCGGATTTTCGTACGGGCATCGGATAAGTGATGATAAGTGAATAATGGGGAGTCAGTTCTTCGAAGTATTCTCTCATTACGCTGTGCTTCCAACCTACAAACCAGCACGAGGAAAAATGGGACGCCGTGGGAGGATCGTATTTTCAACAAGGAAATGAAAGCTGTCTAGTTTGTGTGATATGTCGTTTGTATATCATCAAAATCTATCATCTTCTATTTTGTTCGTTAAAGTTGCTTTGTCGCATTGATTAGGTTTCATAGGGTGAAAATTGTACTGACTGGCATTCCCATAAGCTCAGACAGGTTTCCTGGTGCATTCCTGCGAGAACCAAGCAGAGTTGCTTTTAATGAAAGGCAAACCACGCAGTCAATTGTTGACTGGAAAACAACATCAGTGCATGAGTATTAGCATTGAGTACCAGCAAGGAAGGAGTCAAGCGAAAATTGAAAGTTGAAACCATATTGCCAAAATTATATGGTAACGGAATGATTAATAGTCTATCACAGCCACTCGCTCGTGAGGTAAATTGTTTGCTGACGCTACTCAAAAATCCTACATCACACGTGTGTACTGTGTATATATACATACACTTAGTTAGTTACATAATTATCATTGCTTATACAATAGTTGTTTATGGCAGAATGTATTTGAATAACTGACGATTGAAGGTGTGTGCTAGAATACAAGAGAGAAAAGCAATAAAAGTGGTTGGCTGGTGACGTAATCATGAGTAGATCTATTATATAACGATGAATCGAGCTTTTTCCAAAAATAAAAATAAAATATTTTATTCAACAATTTGCTATTGGGAGTAAACCTATATTACATTTTATGAAATAGATAAGATATTGAGATGACAAACAAGTGCAAACCAGTGCATTGCGCACGAATCAAGAACAGAGAACCGAAAATAAAGCATCTGAAAAACAAAAGTTCTTCTCGGTCTGTTAGTGCAAACCTAACCAAAAGTTGCTTGATCAATCAGGAAGGACAACGACCTGAAAGTGGCAGCAATAAAACAATAGCAATAATGATTTTCATTTTCATTTTTGTCAGTCATTTTGACTGTTTTCACATTCTGTGCTTCCCACCAAAGATTCACACAAGGAAGGCTGTGGAACACGAACAGTATAAAATTTATGTGATTGGAAAGATGTGTCGGTTTCTATTTTTCATAGACTTGTGTTTAAGAACCCCGTTAATTTGCTGAAGTTATTCGGAAGAAAAGAGAAATGTTCCTGTCCCACACTTCAACCACGGCAATCTTTCTGGGAAATGCTTTTGAGAGGGATGAATGAAAACAGTAGTTTATAACTGATAGATGCTTCACTGCACGCTTTGTATTCGGTGTCCTCATAGAACAAAACAAACCTTGAGAATAGAACTTGAGAGTCGCAAAAAATACATCCAATTCTCATATCATCACCACGCTGGAGCGTTTCATATTGGCTTGTCAGTCTAAAATAGTTGACGCTTGACATTCGAAAAATTAAGTTTATGTAGATTGCGCAGCAATGTTCTACTCTAATCTTCCTTTGAAGACCTCTTAAAATGAATGTTGTCGTTTAAGCACTGTCATGTTTAACATAGTCTTTTTATAATTTTTCGCTTTAAGTTGCATTTTTATGTGTATCTCTAAAATATAACTCTTACAGTACATTTACATACATACATTTTCTACTGTAAGAATAATTCGTACTTTAGTAGTAAAAGAAATAAAAATGGGAGAGGAAATCATTAGCACAAGATAAAAGAGAGGAAGAATGGGAAGTCACTACTGACGTTATCGTTAAGATACTGGAAGATCAGGGAGAACAATATTAGTGTCGCAGTCTCAAGTACGAATTCACATATACGTAAATAACAAATAACTTTTATATAAGCTCAATGCTGCATACTTTATAGTTTCAGAAATTTCATTTCCAAAACGTATTACGAATAGCGTGCCTTTTAAAATGTTCTTACTTTATTAATCTTTCAGCGAAATGATGGAATAAACAACTGCAGTCAAAACAGAAAATGTGAGTTACCTATTCATTCTTTTATGCAGAAAAATAAAAATCTAAACTGAATAGTAGGTCAACTTGAGCGCTCAATAAAAAGCCTTGTACATTAAGATTTGCAACATCAAAGTAAGAATATTTTATTATATTTGGTAATAATTCAAATATTTCAATACGCCGGATAAATATAACTCATTTTGTTTTGAAAAATAAGCGGGGGAGGAGAATCCTGTTGTCGTAATTTTGCTTAAATACGTTTTAACAATTTCAAAGTACAGGAAATCGATTAAGCGATCTCAAAGATCAAAGTAGGTAGTAGTTGGTTTCTAGTTTCTACCTTCTAGCCTGAATGGCGGCACTGGGTAGCATTTTTACCACATATAGTCTATGCATAGAAACTTGCATTGAGACAGGCTGAATATTAGAATCCTATTAGATATTTGACATGTCATCTGGAGCAAGGGTCGTGCAAGATTGTTTATCAGTTCTTCATTGAAAAACAGACATTGAAAACACTAGTTCGAAGGGGAAATAAACGGAGTAGCGTGTTATGTGACCTAGAAATAGACTAAAAAGGTAGTTCATTTTTATCTTTATCATACTATTTAGTCATATTGACTCCTACGTTTTATCGTATAACTGCTAATACTACCTCTATAACACGTCCTTGTAAAGCGTGACCACTAGCTAAAACCAATTGTGCCGCAGGATACAAAATTCTATCAAATGTGTAGGCTGAAGTAATCATAGATTTTTAATTCATCTTCATTCCATCTCAAAGGTTAAAACAATGAATACGCTCAGCACGGGTGCATGGAAGGAAGTACAAAGGGCTTGTTACAAAGTTGTTACTATTACTATTACTTTCTGAGAAAGGTCCTTTTCAATGTATGCACACTTCCGGTGCGAATCCATTTCCCGTGGATATGACGAATTAAAATATTTTTTGGTGAAAGTCGAGTTGAGGTAGAGATTGAGTCGTTTTGTCAGGTTAGGTTTGAACGGGAGAGAGAGAGAGAGAGACTTTCTCTTTTAATTTGAGTTAGGATAGGCTTGAATTTATAAAAGAAATTTTTTCTTTAATTAGATTAGGTTAGGTTTAAATAAAAAATCACGAACTTCCTTCTTTGTTTTGTTAGGTTAGGTTTAAATCCCGCTTTGCTGTGTAAATCCACTGTAACTGATGCTGACTACTGTATAGTTAGCCTCTAGTTACGGTGGATAAAAACCAAAGACTCCCCCTTTTTCCCAAACACACACTTTCTCTCCCTTTGCTACGGGAATCCACGGTAAAAGGATGCTGACCCACACTTCCAATAATAAGCTAACCCGTAGAGGAAGAAGCCAGCCTGTTGAAATCGAGCAAAAGTTTGAAAGGGATCCAGTAGGAAATTGTTGAACTTCCTGTACTTGCCAATGTGGAACCGATTAATGCATAAACAAAGGGATTGGTTTCTAAACAAGAAACTTCGCCATTATTCACTTATTTTTTATCCCAGAAATGTGCTCTTGTTTTCTTTTGTCATGCCATGCTGTGACGATAATTAAGTTAAACGTTAGTTAAAAGTGTAGTTAAAACGTTTTAGTTAATGATTGTCTATTGTTTATTACGATTAGATTTAAATTAAGGAGGATACATGCACATAGATAAATACATTGGTAAATGTCACCTCGAATTTCGTTTTTCCTTCTCAAACTGTTTAAGTTGAGTTGGTTGTGCTTTCTTGATGCTTTCTCCTTTCTTAAGCTTTCTTTTTTAATCAGTTCGTAGTACTTTTAAAACGAGCAAGACTACTTAGGAGAAGACGCATTTATACATAGATACAACATTGCAAGGAGTTACTCTGAGCTGTCATGTCATAATCATAGGAATATTAGGTAGGTGGGCCGCCTAAAATGCTTCTTTATTTAGGCACTCCTACATAGGCACTAGAAGGATTTGTGGACGTGAGAGGATTTCTAGTGTAAGTGGATTTAAAAGGAATTACCTTTAATACGTCGCGTCGCAATGAAGATGAAAAAGAATAACAGAAAATATGATTCAACTTTTGTTCATAAATCTGAACCTTTCGTGTTTCGCTTTTTGCGTGGCACACTAAAGTAGACATAAGTGAGCCTTTGTAATTCTCTCTCTCCCCTTCTCGGAAAAATGTTTTCAGTGTTGTCTTTCATATATAGCATTCTTTACAATAGTGCCTAATGCGGAACTGCTACTGCTGCTGCGTAATATGTAACATCCTTGAATGCGTCTTAAATTTCAGGCTAGTTATAACTTCTGTGACGTCGACTATATTTAGCCCAATATTTTTCATTTAATCGCAGATGCGCAACAAATAAAATGACATGTACGCTTCAAAATAATTTTTCTGTGACGCTAGAAAAAAGTATTTGTGTGGGATGGAATTTAATGCGTACTGCATGCACAAGGAGGAACATCATCAGAATGTAATACAAACTTGGATAATATTCAATTACAGTAGACCTAATAATCTGATAGCTTTGGTCTTGTAGCGCTTCGTTGTCCCACTAGGACATCCATTGCCCTACATATCCACATTTTAATTTATTGACTTTTCTGTCTTGTTGCATATTGTATCCATACGTATGTATGGTCTCGATCTTGCAAATTATTATCTAATCTGAAGAAGATAAAGACATATTGCAAGGGAAAATGAGTGACTACGTCAACCATATTCCAGATGGTCGGTGGTAATTAAGTAGCTCTGGCTGATGCACTGGAAGTGTAATGAAAGGCTTCTACCGCATGCTCCAAGATGGAATGAATCATTAGGTTACAAGTTAGTTAATAACACTCTCCCTCGGCAACCCTATATATTCACTGTACTGGATAACAATAATTAACTTTCAGATAACTGAGCACCAGTGTAGAGAACTAATTTAATGGCTTGCTCAAGAGAAAAAGTTGTTTCCTAGGTCCGGTCTGGTCACTGTTTGCTGTAATGTCTTGGTGAAATGGAAGTGCATTATCAACTGTCTAGATATTTATGCCTGGCAAGCAGGAACGCGACTTTTCTACCCTCTTATCATCACGTTTTGCCCTAAAAAATATTTTTCAGCCTCTTCAAGAAACTATCCGCTTCTAATCTGATTTACACACTTTCTTCATCCACGCCATAACAATGTGAACAGTTTTATTTGCATCGCATTGCAGCTTGTGCAGAAACACTAATAGAAGTGTCCACTTTCATGTGAATCCACGTCACACAGAGCACAAGACGCCTTATCGTAGTTTGCAAGTGTTGTATCTTTTCTTTCTTTTTTACAGAAGATGACTTTAGACTTTGGATGATGAGGATGACAGCAACCGGTAAGAAAAGTTAGTTGATGCAGAAAAGTAGGCTTCTTTGCTATACACACAGGCGTACTTTTGCGTCTTGTATTTAGTTTTCCCCTCAACATTCCACATTCCTTTCTCAACTTTTTCTTCTCTAGGGAAGGGAAAAGATGTGCCGCTCCAGTATAATTTTAGCTTCACCTCAAGTAAAACTTTCTTGTTATCTGCAATCGCCAGGCCTGTTAGCCTTTCGTCTTCGTTTGTTTTTCACATCAGGAAAACATCCATATCAGGAAGTAGGGAAATAGAGCATTATTAGAAATGATTATGTGATGGGGAATTTTGCTCCGGTTTAGGAGTCATGAGGAACAAGGAGCACAGACAAAGTCGGAAGCATAACATTATTACGTATGTGCTGTTCTCGCCCGGTTAAAAGAGGTGCTTTGGTGGTAATATTGTTTACGACTGCGGTGAAATTGTAGTATTGTCTGTCAGGTAGGCAATCTTTGTGCTGCATGGGGAAAGTGCCATCCACCGAGGTCAAAGACTTTGGTTTAGACATGGGCGTGGGCCGGATGCCGCTTTGATCTTGTAATAGTTAATGGAGTTATGTTCTCTGAATTCAAGAAATTTATTAAACCGCGACAGGCGAAAGGGGCTTCTTGCATTCGACCTTGATTGCTTTCCAGCTCGAGTAGAGACATGATTAAAGCGAAGCTGCGGGGTGTGGGGATCTTCTCTTAATTTTTCTACGTTGTGCGTTTCCTTTAAACGAAAAACAAAGGCATGTGCCATATGTACGTACCTCCATTGTTCTTCCGAAAGAAAAAAATGCTCTGGGCGTGTAACCTAAAGCTGAATCTGAAATCCAGTAGGTTGTCAACAAAGGACAAACTGGCTGAAGATACAACAAATATGAACAAATTACCCATTATGTACATTATATAAAATATTTGCTGTTTCCACGTTCCTCAAATAATTGTGTTTTGTCGTATGTTCAGGGGTAGTCTTTATTTGCTGTTTTAAAGTAATCCCATCAATACAAAAGTTATTCCAGGAACCTTCAAAATTACAACACATTTAAAGTACCTAAAATGAAAGTCTAAGGTGCCTTTAGCACTACTACGCCTCCAATTCCAATACAATCATAACCAGGGGCGGAAGTGTTGTATAATCCTTAGTTTGAAGTACAAGGTGAAGGATTTATTCCGTTTTATTTTCCTTTTCAACAGGTTTGTGCTTATGACGGTTTTTATAAGCTCCGTCTAGATTAGCATTGTACATACAATTTTGACGGAAAAGAATTTTCCTGGTAAAGAGAAATGGCTAAAACAAGAATTGATGAATAAACCCAGAATCCGGACGTTTTGGCGCGGGCGCGACAAGTGAAAGTATGATAAAAGTTAATGTAGTGCTTGCCTGCAGCAGCATGTGTTCGATTTTCATCGTTTCATCTTTGGTCGTTGCTCTTTTCATTCTTTTTCTTTTATCGTCATAATGGAGTCAACGTGTGGAACAAAACTCGCTCATGTCTAGCACATATTAGGATTTGTTATCGAACGCCACGCTGCTGGGCCCTTTCGCACTAAAAAAGCAAACACTAAGAAAGATGGGAACATCACATTCCAAAGATTTATGTAAGTATCTACTACGTCGCTACTTTCCCAACATCACTGTTAAATTCAGTGGAGCGTACACAATATACATAACTATCATCATTCCGTTTCGAGTTGTGTGTGACTTTGATAGATAGTTTTTTGTAGGGTATGGAATATTTTTAAGGCTTGATTTTGATGATATTCAATAATGTTGCGATCGCTGTCGCACTTTTTTCAGAACGATAACTAAGTGATTGACGTTCTAACTTCACCCCTCGCCAGATTCTACTAACTGCGCATCGGTGGAAAGCGTGTAACTGATTGTTGCAACAAATGTTATTTAACTCCCTTGCTCCGTTTATAATTACAGGAATGATTCTGCGTTATTGGCGGATTATTTTGTTCCATTTACAGGTAATGAAGCTACTGGGAAATTGAAGCACTTTTCGGGGATAATTTCGTTAATTTTTATGGTTTTATTGTCTCCACAGCTGAAAAGCGTAACGTATTAAGTCACTTTATCTTTTCCGTCATGCCTTTGATGTACACAAGTAAAATAGAAAGGAGGATTCTCTGACGGGTATAAAAACTTCCATTAACCGATCAGTGGACCAGTGAACACGAGGTACTTTTCCAGTTGCCGTCGCCTGGAATTCGTGCCCCAACATGACCAAGATACGGCCGGCTCTGGTGGGATTAACAGGAAGCATTTTATTGGCGCTCTACACTTCACAGCTTCATCCTGCTACAGCTTTGGTGTGTGATCTAGAATGTCAAATGTAAAGTTTAGGTTTGATGGACTTAAATAAGATTCCTTCGACAAAGCTTCGTCAAACTTTTGACTGGGGTCAGTCATTTTCATTGGTATTCAGTGACGTGTAAGGTGGGTTCATTATTTTGTCCATGCACGTAAGGAAGTGGGATTCTACACAGAGACTGAAGATGGTAAACCACAGCTTCTGTCTTCCCTTCTTCTATTTTTAAAAGTGCATTATCTGAGTTTTTCGCTGCTACGATTTTTTATAGTTGCGAAATAGAACGAAGATAAGAGGATTCCCATCCATTGTTGCTCAAGCGTATTGTGCTACTTCTAACGTTTCTACTGTTTGTTGAATGTAGGCATGAGCTAAGCGAAAAGACAGATAGAAAATAAATAAAAATAAACTTTTCGTTTGGTGAATAAAAATTTCAATTGCTTCACATTATATGCCATTCCAATTTTTGCATGACGGAACAAAGCATTCGCGTAAGTACTGATCTTCAAGTAGTGATGTCCACACTCAAGCAAATCAATAGATTTCTCTTTTTTTACTCAACTTTCTTTTCCTTCTTGATTCGCTTGCAGCCTTTACTTTCAATGAGAAATCGAGATGACAATCCACTTTCCATTCACCCCATTTACTCTCGATATGAATGTACTTCAAGCAAACTGAGACGCAGCTCTGTTTACAAAGTGGCGCCGTAACCACAATCAAAGATATGGTTTTGTAAAATTTGACCCAGGGATCAAATCTAAACGACTAAATCTTTTTTTTCCTGCTTATTCACTTATAAGAATTCGTTTACCACATCAGAGCCAGAGGTCAGAATTGATGGAGATGGAGGTTTCAAGAATCAAATTCAAGAAACCTTATGTTTATTACTGCATAACATTTTTATTATTTTCACAAGTCCTTTCACAAGCCTGGCCTTACTTTTTCCTTTAGTTTACTCCTTGTCGTTAAAATTTTAAGATTAAAAGTGGGACTGCGTGCCGTCAAGTCAAATTAGCATCACTTTGCCTAATTTTGAGCGTATGCGTATGTCTCACTTCATTATTATTATAAGAAATTCAGACAGGAAAGGTCCATTGATATCAATTGCGTAACTGCGTAGGAATTCACGAAAGATTGTATACATTCCATGTCCACTACATTATTAAAATTGTGCGTGCTAGGAGCTCCAAATATGAAAGTGGAATTTTTAAATTGACAAGAAGTCTAGTATCCACTTAGATTTTTAGTGACACGGTCCATTAAATGTGATTCGTGTCATGAATTATTGGCGCACCTCTGTTTACTTTACTGCTAGATACAACCAGAATACTTGACGTACGTGATCGTACTGCCCCAATTCCTAGTTGGCGTCACAAAGGGACATTCCACTTAGGGAATTATTCAAGTCAAGCCAGACAAATAGGTAGAACGATGGTTCATTTGGTGTAATGTGAGTAATGAAAGTGTCTGGTTTTTGAAGCATGACAGGAATTCTGATGTCATAGAATTACTTGTGTGTATTCAAGAGAAGGTGCCCAGAACGGCTTAACCACCATTAACTACGACATAGAATTGGACACTGCCTGTGTATCCGTGTACACTTGATTTTATCTTGCTGGACACATCTCTCCTAAGTGAGTGATGATGAGAATCTCCTTCTGTGACATTATCGTCGTCGTCATTGCACTTACTTCAGCTAATACTCTCGTAGTATGACATTACCCTCTCCTCTAAAATGCTTCTTCCTGACAAACTTTTGCTGGTATTACATTTTCGGTTTATATAATTGTTTGCTGTTGTCCTTCAAACAGAATCACAGAACGTGGAAAAGAACCACTGTTTTGTTAGTGCCACGATTTTCTTCCTATGTATCGCATCTCTTTCTCTGTTGCCGATTTACTCACAATAACCTCATATTTCCTCGCCATCTTCCATCTTCATTTTGAGTATAGCAGAGAAGGACAAAGGGCAAATAATTACATAAAGAAAATACCAATCGAGGCAAGAGTATCGGAAACATCTAAGGATTTATCAAGCACTTTCTCTGTCTTTCTATTTTAATTGCTAAACAAATATTCTTCAATTTAGGGATCACACAAAGAAAGGTTTCTTTCATCCTCGCTTGCTCTTCTTACAAGAATGGAAACATGTGATGCGTGTTTCATTGGCGAGAAAATTATCAATGAATTTCTTTCTTGTGTTATTTGAGCCTGATCGTGATAAAATTATAACTAAGATAGACCAACAAACTCTTTCATGGTTCCATCCAATCGATAAAAAGAGTAGCGTCATATTCTGATGACAAGCTTAAATTCAAATCAACACTCCCATTATTGAATGGCACATTGCGTAAATTATTCCATGGTTCGTTTGAGAATTTCCGAACAGAAATTACTCTGGCGAGAAAACAAACGTTTTAACAATTTTCACTCGATAAAGTACATATGTAATAGCAGAATTTAATATTCTCCTATTTCCATTAATCAAGTAACGTCTTCAAACAGATAGGACAACCCGGAAGATCGTAAGTAACGTCAAAGTTACGTCATATATACATAATCTGTTTGGAAGGCAAAGTCAAAATAATTTAATTTCGCCAGTCCCATTATTAAAATGGTTAAATTATACAATTACAAAATGTTCTGCATAATTCAAAGCTTATTAATTGGGAGCGTGTTCAGCAGTGCACACAACTTAGGAGGATTGTATTACATAACGGACTTCAACATTCTTAGGATGTTGTAATATTTAGGAATAAATGGAAAAAATTGCATGAAGCTTTTTATGAAAACATTTTGTCATGCATCATACAACTTTCTTTTACGAGATTTTCTAATTTCCGTATTTATCAAAATATGCATCCTGGTATTTGCATTTATCAAAATGATATAATGTATCAAATATGTTCATCAGCGCTTGGTAAAATTTGTTGTTCTCAATTTTTCTCAGTTTGGTCTGTAGACCAAATTAATGAAGCAATTGCAGCTCCGTAAGTAATTGAGGATAGGATGATATTTGATACTTTAGTCTCAGATTCCGAACTCTGTCGCCAACGTGTACAGCGAATCAAATACCAATTCGCCAAGTATTTGAAAGGAAAAATTTTTTGGGGTCAAAAGATACTACCTACACAGCTTCTCATCGTTCAATTCAATTCCGTTTTATTGAACCTGAAACACTACCTCAGTACCACACTAAAAGAACAAAAAGAGACAAAGAAATGCCAAACTGTCACCCAACCTTATTGGAACTTGGACAGTTTCGTGTTCTTACCCACTCCACGGTCCTATTATACCCTTTGTGTAAAAGTTTACAACTTCGCTAATATTTCAAAGGCAGATCGACAAGTATTCCCATAAAACTTCATACGATGTGTTTTTAACTGAATAGATATCATGCACTTTCCAAGTTCCCAATGACTCTCCGAATGTCTCACTATCAGTCAGTTATAAAAGCCTATCTTGTAAGGTGGTGTTGTCGAACAGTTTCTTTTTGTTGTTATATCTTTCTTCGATTTCGACTTTCCACGATAAGTGGCATAATCGCTTGGAGGGATTTAACATTTACTTTTACCTTGAAATGTCAAAACCTTATCCTCATTTTGCCTTTTGCGTTTCCGATTTATATCAGACTCCCTGATGCGTTGTTTTGTTTGGAAAACAAAGCGCAGTCAACCGAAGTTGGGCTTACTAAGATCCACTATTCTTTGTGGGCCAATCTCGTTTTCGTTCTTTCAACTTTCCTCATATCTAATACAATTGTAATGATGAAGTCAAGCCGAACATAGGAAAGGAACGTGTTAGGTCAGTGATAAGACGTATATACGTTTTAATAACTGTTTTGCGACTCAAAGTGCGACACTGCTTAGTGATCACGCAACGATTCTTTGCTGTTAGATCTTACCAGAGATTTTGGCAAGATGTAAGATGTTTGGTGGCCACATCGACAACAAGTACTTAGAGATTAAAGAAAGCATGCTTCGCACGGTTCGGATGCCATATTTTACGGTAGCGACCAACAATCAATATGTATAAAAATCATATAAAACATAATCATAAGGATGTGTACGTTACAAAAAAATCAATACATATGTAACTAAATGCAAAAGTTTAACTCAATAAATGCAAAGCTTCCTAAAATAGAATTGAGTAGAAATTTCTTAATAATACCTAATCAAAGTTCCTGTGAAAATCCAGCAAAGCATTTTGTTTGCTCAGCGTGCTGCTTCCAATCCAGTCTCTTTTGTTCAATTATCAGTAAGATTTTTCTTGGAAAGATTTAGCGTGACTCAAGTAAATCGAATCAAAATGTATACATTTTGCATAAATGAACGTTTGTTTTGCATTAAACAAGAAAACCAAAGTACGGGTGGTTTAATTGGACAATAACCTATCAATCAATTAGTAAATAGGTCACACATATAAGTACAAATTTATTCCATCTCTGCTGTATTCTTGGCACATGCTAATATACAATAAACGAGACATTTTTGTGCGTCTTATGATTGAAAACTGCGTCTTCTTTACCTCGAACTTTAAGGATCCATCTAGCTAAACGGCTAACGTACCAATGGACCTTTTTAGTTCCACTTCGAAATAGTTTCTTATTTCATCTGCTTTCATATTCCTTCTTTCTACTTCTGTTTCTATTGTGTCTGTGTTATTTCAATCGATGCAGTATCAATCATCATTCCTTCAGAGCATTTTTCATGTAACCATTACGTGGTGTTATAATAATCTGTCCTGTCCTTATCAATCATTCGAGAAATCTTTGCTAAAAATTGTAACACGACGCTAAAGTAACTTGCTTTAAGTCTTTTCACGTACTCTCATCTGCTCATTCTCATTTCTATTTCTCATATAGCCCATAAGAAGGAGATGCCGGTTTTCTTTGGCTTTGAGTTATGTGAAGGAGAAAATCATGACGAATGGACGTGATCGAGAAAAATAGAGTTGAAGGTTATTTTTCTTTTTCACATAAGTTCATAAAAGGTGTATGTTTAACAGAAGAAAAGGTTCTAACAGAAAATCGAAATATATAAAATTACAGGTGACGCCTTCACTTTCAATGTTACAGGAAAGTGAGTAATTTGCATAACAAGACAATTTAATATAACTGTTATTATGGAAGTTTGCTTGCATTTGTTTCTCAAACAAAAGGGTACTTACATAATTTATATCACTCCTCCTTCTTCCAGTTAAATGGAATAAAAACATCTAGCCAAGTAGAATTATACGCCTTCTATTCTGGAGACGAAAATAAAATTTAATTTGCATATTCTCATCATAATTAAACGACAATGACCTCAATACTTCTCCCCTGTCAGTTCAGTAAAATTTAAGACGAAATATTGAAGAATAAATAGACAAATATATTCAATATTTTGCGACTGTTTGTAACCAATTGCTCCCAAAGCTTGGAGATTACTAGCGGCAAGATGTTTTACTTATATGCAATGCAATGTACAAGTCTAGTTTTCCAGTCCACCTTATCTTAAAAGTGTAACATTTTGTATACAAATACATACATACACATGTCACATGGACTAACTTGCATTGCACATGTTATGTTTCATATTCATGTTAAGAATAAAAGTTGTACCTTTTACGAAGGCTACGACATGGTTTTATGTATGAAGAACATGTGTTGTTGGTTTCATGGGTTGTTTCGTTTTTCCTTCTTTTTGACAAACCATGCGGAATTTCAATTATTTAATTTATGCATCACTGGAGTAATTAATCACCTTTTTAAACATTTCGTACTATAGCAAACAATGGCGACTAGTTTACTTACCGACCTGGCAAATAAAGTCGTTCTTATCACAGGTAAATACGTTAACAAAATAATTAAAACAAAGATCTCGTAACCTTTGAATTTGTACACTTTCAAGGTCAAAATGTTACAATCGTTTCTTGTGACATAATTAATTTTATATTAATTTTATGTTCTTTACATGTTGTATTTACATGTATTTACAACATGGTTGTAAATACATAAAAAAGTAAGTAAGACATTAGGGCCAACCTTTCGGTCACGGCGAAATCTCACATTGTGGATTATTGCCATTACCCCGTGAACTGTAATTCATCTCTCAGAGAAGGGCCACTCTGGAGGAGTGCTGAGTACCATACTATTACCACTACCCTATTGGCGTATGTGTACCACAACACTACCCTTGCCGTACCTGCACCGAGCCACAAGGGATTCACCAGGGATAGAACTCGGAACTGCTCACCGCACCAACAGATGCGCTGACCAGTCCGCCCTCCGACCCTGGCTTATCATGGTGACCTAAGTTAGGTCTGCCTCATTTCTTGCCTCATTTTACTAGCCTTAGCATTTTTATCTTGCGATCTGCGTCGCTTTGTGCAGGTGGAACTTCCAGGCAAAGGAGAGAAAACGACCACTTGTGTTGATTGCAATTGCAAACTACGAGGGCCATTTACTTTATCTGTTCCGGACTTTCAGCCTTTATAAAAAATTAGAATATAATCGATTGGACTCCAGTTGCTTATCAGCGTGTAGAGAAGAGTTTCCTCTATCAGGCAAGTATCATGCTTTTTCCAACGATTCCATTTTTGCATAATTTGTGAATTATAAATGCTCTACTAAAATAACTAATCGAACATCATCCATCTCAACACCATCTCTTAAATTCAGTTGCGCAATTTCTTTTAGGACATCGCCAGTATGATCTCCCACTGCTTAAAGTATTTTCATGGATGAACAATTTCCCCTTGTACTTAATTTTATTTTTGGTAATATACACTACTACTACTGCTGAGGAATCTATGATTAAATGCAGAAATGAATGAAGAACCAATCTCACTGAACCCACTTTACCAATCGCAACGTTTTTGTCTTTTCGGATTTTTCATATTTTTTCATGCGACATATTTGCATGCGAACGTGACTTATTATGCGAAACATGCAAATGCGAGAAACATAAACTTTGCGAAACATGCTAATGCGAAAAGCAATATATTGCGAGAACCCCAAAATGCGAAGTCGAAAAGTGCGATAATATGGTCGTCTGTAAACTGTCCTGCTGTAATTTGTCACCAACCCGATTTTTTTTACGAGAGCGCAATAAAAAATTCTCCATTATTA
>VYYJ01002070.1:0-24228 GCA_021029165.1 Cyphoderus albinus | reverse complement strand
TTAGGCCAATTCGAAAACAAATATTGAAGCGCTTTAAACTAATTAATTATCGTTAGTTGGCGTAATTATTTTTTCCCATACGACTCGGATTGTTATTGTGTGAATAAGCCGAAACAAAAGAATTTGGTTTAAAAATTTAAAAAAGAGAAACAAATTTATTTATATTTATTTACTGTCATTGTTGATATCGTTGACTGTGAAGTTTTAATTGTAAAGATGGGACTCACTATTAAATTAACCCGAACCCCTATTGTAGGAAAACATTTGTTAAAGTACATCAAATATTGTATCCTGATTATTCACGTATTAAGTTCGAGCCCATCATCAGGCTATATGCAGCCTGTTGGAAATCAGAGGGGTCAGGGTGGTGAAGTTGTGGGTGCTTTCAGTGAAGATATGAACACGGTTCTCTTTTACCAGTCGTATGTGCCCTTGATTTTAAAATTCCGTATAAACGACTGGAAGCAGGAAAATCTCCGTCTTAACAAATCTCTGCAGTGTCGCAATGATGATATCAACGATAACCACATTTGCTCCGTGGCTTATCACCTAGAAGGGCTGCTCACCCCTTTGGGTCAAACGATGAGGTTCTACAAAAACATTTTGGCTGCTTCCGGTGGAGACTTCTATGAGCACAATTTTAGCTGCGACAGGATCAAACCACATTTTCTTCATTTTTCAACCCAAATGGGAGGATTGGTCCCATATTTAAATGAATTCAAGAATCGATGTCCACTAGGAAAAGATGTTACCCCTACCGTGAGGAACATTGTCACTAGTGCACCTCAGCATGCAGTGATGGCGTATGAGAAAATGAAAGAGTTGCAGGATGAAAGTAACAAGGACAGGAAAGGGACCACAAACGAGTGGAAATTTATCCAAATGACGAGTTACGCGGCTCTCCAGAATTCCTATATTCTGTCGCAATACGCGGACTCGGTGAGGTGGTCCAACGCTTTTGCGACTTGCCAGGCGTACAGGTTAGATGTGGGATTGGTGAGTCCTCAAATGTTAAATGAGTCGCTGAACGACTTGTCCAGAATGATTCAGGCAAGTGGGTACACATTTTCCCTTCCCTTTCTCAATTCGCTGCCACATTACTACAAAATCCCTCTGGTCGACTGCATTTTGACAATGAGCCAGGGTTCCGGCGGATCACCATTCAACAATCCATTTTTTCCTACGCACACCTCAACAACAACTGACCCGAATTCAGCAGCAAATCTCGTTGTGAGAATTCTTGTACCCGTAGTCAAATCAGGCATAACTCATAGACTCGTGAAACTGAATAAAGTGCCTTACCTGAGGAAGGAAAAGGGGGTTGAAAGAATTTGCGAGATTCAAAACTTCCAAAGCGAGGATATCTACCTGGTAGACACAAATGAGACTAACGGAGTCACCGTCATTGTGGGAAAAGTGGCGCCCTTCTGTGTAACAACCAGACTTTGTAAAGTCCCCGAATTCTCACACAACAAGCAAATTGTGGATCCATGTGTGGTCGGAATTGTTACTAAGAACGCGCTAATGGCCCAGCAAAATTGTTTCTTTGAGTGTTACTCGCTCCCAGGAAGCCTGATGGGAAGAGACAAAGTCTTCCCCATTTTCACTCAGCTTGCCCCAAATAAATACGCGATTACCGGTCTGGCTCCGGACACCATTCCTTTGGTACTCATGCAGTGTAACGGAAGGACCTCCCATGTATTCCAGCCGAATACCACGGAAGGCGCCATTTTGGTCACGCTCCCTTGTAACTGCGAGCTCACCCATGGCCAAAAAGTTTTTACAGCCCAGCAGCCCTGCAACGATCCCATGAATGTGGAACATGTGCTCGAGTTTGGCCATCACCACCATCATGACAATGGGGCGGATAACTTTGAGGACATTTTGGACTACCAGGTTGAAAAAATGAACCCGAATGATTACAACTTTACCTTTGTCGCAGATGGATCAAAATTGGAGAAAAATGTGACTGGAAATGGGACAGGTGCAGGAAAGGGTGACCTCAACAAGACGGAAACGCAGCAGCTTAACCAACAGTCGCAAAGTCATCCCGTGCATTGTGGACACGTACTTTTATGGATTTTTTTCATTACTGTTTTCCTCCTAAATGCTTTTACTCTTCTGGTTTTATATAACAATAACCTTATCAATTTGCACTTTTTGTTTCGTCATCACACCAGTAGCATTTCGAGACTCTCCAATGACATTCCTGTGACAAATATGAACTAAAATTATTATTTTATTTTAATTTTTATTGTCTATTGTATTGTATATGCTATGTGTATAGCTTTTTAGTTTAGTTTTGTTTCAAGATGTAATATAAAATTAAAATGTCAGTTTAGACTTTAGACTATGAATTATGCTTAAATGTGATCTTTACCATTTTAATGTGTCAACGTCAGCAGCATAATAAAAACCGTTCCATGTTTTACGTCGTACGTGTGCAAGCACATTTAACGTGATATGACAATGGCAATCACGTCTACCAAGGCCCATTGTTTTTTGTTCATCAGAAACTGTTTTACTCTACTTTCTTTATATGAAGTATGAACTAAACACTTTTATTCCAGTTCTAAAAATTTACTTTGCCACTTGTGGCCACTGTCATAGTCATTAAATGCTTAAGTTAATACTTCCATCATGCTTATGTAGGTGTATAATGTGAACTGGGGCATGACATTGTTCGGTACGGACAACGATATCGATCGCCGTTTTCATACAGACAAATAAGCAGGGATAAAATAAAATTGGCATTGTTAATATAATACTTTTATTTCGCTGTGTCCATCCATTCTGGAACATATGCATACATAGCATCAGAATATCATCAGAACTTTGTGACCAGGACTGAAAAGCAGAGCCGGTACAGATATGGTAAAACACCGGCAACGGCAACTAAATTTTGTCCATTTCTTCCAAAACCTTTTATCGAGTGAAAATTTTCCCTATTACGGAGTTTTATACCAGCATGGTTACATTTCAATTTATCATGCCCAGTCGAACTCTGGCTTTGAGTTGACTCATCATTTTCTACTTTGCTAAATTTCCATTCACCCTGGCAAAGAAACTTCCGGCATGCAATGCAATACTCATTAATGCATAATATTACGCTTACTCGTGTTTACTTTTATTTTTTCGCATGCAAAGTTGAAAGTTTCAAAAACGAGATCTGTATCAGTTCTTCGTTCGTGATAAATAAAATGTTCGTGTCTTTTGTTAGTTTGCATTCCCGTGTCCCTGTATGTCTCACTACTCCCTACTCGCTCAGCTCTACTCAACTTTGATAGGTTACTACAATACAACGCAATTCTATTTTGCATGAATGCTTTCGCTTGTTAATGGTGATCATCATGATTACGATTATCACGCGCGGTCAAACGATGTAGGTAACGATTATTTTTGTCGCATCGCATCGATTGCATTTATTTCCATTTTTCTTTTGTAAACATACAAAATGGATAGAATCAAAATTCTTCTATACCTACATATCAGCATTTTACATATGTATGCACAATTCATTTTACATTATTACATCTAGGTATATGCATTGGACAATGCAATCATCATCCAACGATATGAAAAATTTGGATAAAAGAAATTCAACCTTAATTCAAAATATCAAAATCCCTTCCTGATATCAAAAATGCATTTGTCATTGAAGTAGTCTTTTTGTGCATACTTTGAATAGACATTAACACTACGAACTGAAGTTCAAACGCTTGAAATTTGAAGAACCACTTCAAAGGTGGTTAATCTATCAAAAATAATTTTGTGCCAACATGGGTTCGTCTTGGATTGTGCTACGCAAGTTTGATATTGATCTAAGACTGAACTTCAGTCAGTGAAGTCATTTTAAATTGAGCTGGAACTTTGAAAGTTTCTGAACTGTGTCAGTTTCAGTTCCAGGAAAAAAGATTGGTATTTCAGGAAAAGGTACGTCAGACGGTTTGCAAAACACATAGCTATAACTGACACTGACACAAAAACATCTGAATTGACTTTTATTGGTTTAGGTATGCAGTTTGGGTGAATTCAATTTGCCTGGAGCTGACATGGCATGAATGAGAAACTTGATTAAAACATTAATAAGAGCCCAAAAATAAACCTTAAATTAAAAAAATGGACCACTTTCACCAATCTATATTTCAATTTCATCCCGCTCGTGACTTTTCTCCTGCATTCCATGTCAACGTCCGTGACACTCTCCTCGAAGCCTGACTTTTTCCCAGAACACAAATTTGTGTCCGGCAAAACTGTCGAGTTCCTGCCAAATCCCATCTTTTACGACACGTACGTCCCTATTATTTACAAGATTCCCATCCCGAAGCACAATGAAAACGCTCTGCGACTTCTTTGGGGTGATGTGGAAAGCTGCGACAAAAGGGAAAACAAGGGCAAATTATGTCCCATCGCATATCATCTTTCTGGTGTGATCAAGAGGCTTTCAGATGATATGGGATTTTGGAAGCCCTACTATGCCAATCACACTGGATCAAAGAGTGAGTCCGTGAAGAAAAGAAAGGGATTCGAGGTCATCTGTAATGAAATCGGGCCGCACTTTTTTAGAAGTTACACCAGCAAAGCGCAGCTGGACCAATACTTCACTGCACTGAGAGCTTGTAGCAGGGTAAATCAAAAGGTCAAATACCAGGCGGCAAGTGAAGAAAACTGGGTCGTCGATAAGACGGTCTATTACAAAATGCTCGAGAGCTTCAAAACAGAATATTTCGACAGTTTGCCCCAAAAAGGGAAAGTGGACTGGGCCGTTACACTAAATACGTACACATCAGTCCACGGATTACTTTTGACAAATCATGTACTGGAAAGTGTCCGGCTTGCCAGTGCTCTGCGAATTTGCCAGTCTGGAATTATTCCGGATACCTTTGTGAGCATGGAAGTACTCAAATCGACCCTTCGGAATGTCTCGTCGTCTTTAGGAAATCGTCTCAAGTATCAACTGGTATATGACAATTTGCAGCAGGACATCGAAGAGTATTACAAATTGCCTCTGGCAGACTGCACTTTTTCGGATGAGTACACGCTTATCATCCGCATACTCGCACCGGTGAAACAAACACATGTACAGCATCGGCTCATTCAAATCAATACAATCCCTTTCCTAGAAAATCTCCCAAGTGGATCCGGTATTCCCCTAAGATTATGTAGGCTTCGACTTCCTGCGACAAAGCTGACGCTTGTCGAAACAAACACTGGTCTTCTGCTTGACACCAGGTGTGAGCCGAACCAGCTTTGTAAAACGAGCGAGGTGTCAACAATCTTTGAGAACGATGCCTGCACCTCAACTCTCCTAGCAGAGGATTCAATTGTGCATGGGGATGATGATCATCTCCAGCTTATCACTGGTAATTGTAAATTCTTCTGTTTTCCCATTGATCGCATGGCACTGCCACTCATTAACAGAATTAACTCGGACACTTACGTGATTGTGGGCGATCCAAAGATCAAAGTGAGCCTCAACTGCTTTGATAAGCCCACGGAGATGATCTCGTTGCCGATGAAGAATGTTGGAGCGCTCAGGATTAAATTGGCATGTAATTGTCAACTTCTCTACGCAGATCATGTCAGCTACAGACCTAGGGATCCATGCACTGGGAAAACCACTGTGGAGCACATTCTGCCTTATCATTGGTACAACAGGGAGCTTAACACGACTTTGGGAAAGTTGGAAGAGAAAGAAGAGAAAGAGAAAAATGATAAGTCTGGGAGTGAAAGTACAACAGAGGGTTATAATGACATTGAAACTTATATTGAAAATGTCACAACAAAGGCTCCTCCACAGTTTAGTGGGGATGTGGAAGATGAACAGATTGAAAAATCGGTAGAGAAGCAGGAAGAGGATTTGGGAAAGGAAGCGAGTCAACAGCAGCCAACGGTTAAAGTGCACTGTAACAAGATTCAAGGAGGAATGCCAGCGGGAATGTTGGTTCAACTCTGCATGCTGTGGACACTTGTCACAATTTTGGGGGCAGCCACGGCCTACTTGCTTTATCATGTCAGGAAACTAACGAAATGGAGGGAACTCCAGGCTTATAAAGAAACCAGGGTACTTTACAGCATACCGAAAACACCACCGGAGGAAAACAACAAGATTGTAAATAAATTTTAATTAATTACATAATACATTAGCAAATTATGTTGCAATTCATTTTCGCTTTCCATCTAACGTCTTCTACTTGTTGATATTATTTTCATTAAAGAGTCGGACAATCGGTCATTTAAATAATTCGATTGCTCCAAATGACATTTCTCAATACATTTTATTTTACCGGTCATGATTTGATTTTACGATTTATGATTTAATTTTACCAACTTCATTTAATTAGAAATTCTAATTTGGAATACAAAAGCATTATTTAATGTAGTATTGTGATTTGTTGTTTCCAGTTTCAGAAAAGCGCCGGGGCAGGGGGCAACGATGTGCGTGTGGTGTGGGACGCTTTTTATGACCTGTTTAATGTTCACAATCATAATTAATAGAGCCACTTGTATGTAGCGCATGACTTAATTGTATGGTTAATCAAATACGTGTTACAATTTATCCAAGGATGGAGCTTGAATTGATGGAATATAAAATGGCTGCTATCAAATATGCAATAAGTAATTGTAATAACCTTCAAAATAAGTTTGATGTGTTTTTGCACAATGCACCAGCAGCAGTCACGTAGCTGCGAAGCAATTTTTAATTAATAAACTGCTGTACTGCTCAATAATTTAATATTTTATCCGTGTTGTCCCCAGATAGAGTACAAAACCTATTTTATTTAATTGCCATTGCTTGCCATGCTTTTCTCTTGCTTTACATGATTCATCACAAATCACAATCATCGTTAAATAGCCTTCACAGATGGAAATTTTTGTGTATAATAAGGTGTATGTATTAAAAAACTAATCTCTGATAATTGCATTACTGTAATACAGGCTAGTAAATACGTTCGGTTGAAATGAAAATATTTCCTCATAATAATAAAATAAAAATGGAATTGAAATAAAATGGACATTGTTTAAAATTTATTTCCGACTTTATACAGTATTTACGCAATTCATACCAAATCTCCCATCTAATTGTAGGCTTTAGCATTACATCCGCATCCTAAAACAGTCAGAAAGTATTAGTAAATACCAATGACAAAAAATTTACCTCAGTCACTGACGGTCAATGTTTAATCAAATTTCTTACGTTAGTAACACCCAGTTCGGTGAAAAGAAAATTTGCATGCGAAATGACGTGTGACTTGTGACACAAAAAGATGGCAATTGGCAATGCAAAAACCAAACTGGCAAATCATAATCATATTAATTTAAATATTAATGACCTTTTCACGGTTTTATTTTGATTCCCCCTCAATGACGATTTGATGACGATAATTTGTATGCAAAGAATTAATGACTGACTTCTCTAGTAAATAATTCTCAAACTTCAGAATGGAGCAATTTGATCACGTGGATTAGTAAGATTCTTTTGAAAGCTGTTTTTCATTGGGAGAACCAATATGATCCCAAAGGGAAGTGTGACGTCTAGTACCAAACAGACGTTTTAGATATAAAATCATTGATTTGCAATTGCAATTGCAAAGGAAAATCACTTTTTGCTTTAATATTTGAACTCTGAATCCGAAGAATCTCATCCTATGTCACACTTGCATCACGAGTGGTGCCATGCCATTGTGCGTGTAATGAAATGACCACACTCTATAATATTCGACTTGCAAGGCAGATAATTAGATGATAATGCGACGTTACAAGAGGGATTAACTAAATGATTCTTGGTGTCAGAATGAATTGAAGAAAAATCTCCTTTTCTTTGTGGTAATGATAATGAGTGTATGTCTAATACCTAATATGTTCCATGCATAGTAAACACGTAGAAAAATTGGATCAAATGCGTGATCGCCCTGCAAACTGAACTCTCAAACTGAAGTGGCGACAGCAACAAAGTAAAGATGTTGATAACAGAAACATCGGTTCAGATAAGATGAAGGTTCTCAGAAGAAGCTTTTGGAATTAGAATTATCTCAAACAAATCCTTTTCTGATCTTTTGTCTCTGTTCTGTGCATGGTCTTTTTCTACATGATGCAAGCGAATGAATGTCATTTTATTTGTAATAAACATTTTCTTAAGTCTCTTTAGTTCATTTTCATCATCTTATCTTAAGTATTACGTGCTTGATGTCATTTTGTTTCATCACATCCACATCGCATCACAAAATCACAATCCTTTTCTGTTTCATTCTTCTTCGAATCAAAACTTAGCCAATCTTTCTTTTCTGGTACCAATTGGATAAGCAGAGCAATTGATGCATGAAGAAAACAAATAAGAAAGTTCTGGTTTATCATTATCATATATAATTTGAACAGTCGGAGGAAATTTTGTGTCAGTATCAACTTGTCAGTCACTCCAGAAGCTCCTTCAGTTGATTGCAGTTGATGGTGCAACCAGAAAAGTCGAAATTGGAAAATAAGGTGACTACAGTTTCAGGTTGAAATTTTGTTTTAATCAGTTCGGGAAACATTTTCTGCTGATTGCGTACAATAATTGATTTAGTTGTTTTGTTCAAAAAGTTTTTACATTAGTAAACAGTATATAAACAATTAAAGTAGAACTTAAGTAAATAGAATGAGTACCGTGGAGAAGCCTTACCTACCTCAATACATCAGTCAGTATAGCCCACAGGACTATACGAAATTAGAGAATGAAAATAACGAGAAAAGGAACAGCATGTGTAAGGAGGTCATAGTTTTCCCAACGATAGGCTCTGGGAAAGGAGGAGTAACGAATGGACAAAATGGAGCGGTTCATCATCAAACAGCAACTTATCAACAAGAAAATAATTCGATTTACCCCCAACTTATTAATTCAGCGAGAAACGTAGAAAATGCGAATTCTAAGACTCCGCTACTAGTAAAAAAGAAATCAATAGTACCAACGAAGACGAATTTCTTGGGCATTTTTCTCGCTTTTGTTTCCGGTGTTTTCTTTACCCTGTGCTCTGGAACAGTGAAGTATTTGACGCAGGTGGATCCTATGGAACTTTTAATTTTTAGATCACTTTTCCAGGTAACAAAGAGAGATGGATAAAAATCTAATGAATTGACACAACAATGATATATGATACGATACATGAATGATTTTCCAAATGTTGGTTTTTCCAGATAGCTGTTACGCTGCCAATTGCATTACACAAGGGCTATAACATTTTAGGGCCTTCCGGTTCCAGAGGACTGCTTTTTGTTCAGGGAGTTGTCGGTGGCACAACCTTGGTGTTACTCTTTTACTCTTTCAGACTTCTTCCCTTGGGCGATGCTGCCACTATCATTTTCAGGTACTATAATATCTCATCGTTGGGTTATGATAATCCAATTAACAGGTTTACAAATTGGAATGATATTTTATGAATAACTATTTCATATCAAAATCAAAACATAGCTCTCCTGTGTTCGTCATGATCATGTCACACATTTGGCTACGAGAGCCATGTGGATTTTACCGGACATTCATCGTCTTCTTCTTGGTGACTGGGGTGGCTTTCATCACAAAGCCACCTTTCCTCTTCACAAACCCAGACTCTGACGTAAAAGAAACATACAACGTTCTGGGTTATGTGGCCGCTCTCTTCGGGACCATTTTCACGGCAATGAATATTGTCGTAATGAGAAAATGCAAAGATGTTCATTTCTCCGTGGTTGTGTTCCAGTTTTCATTCTGGTCATTGGTTATCAGTACTGTCATTCTATTTACCGGAGGAACTCCAGCGGTACCTTATCAAACCTCTTTGGAATGGATTCTCATTGTCCTTGTGGCTGTCTTTGGGCTCAGTGGACAGATTCTCGTCGCCATTGCTTTGGCTCATGAGGGCGCTGGCCGAGTGGCTGTTACCAGATCTATGGACATTGTTTTAGCATATGTTCTCCAGGTACTTTTACCTAAGATAATCCCTCAACATCAATATTTTAATCTTCTCAAGATTAAACCAATTTTGAGTGACTCATTCTTTCTTTTTGTTCTGTAGGTGCTCATTTTCAACGAAGTTCCAGACTGGAAATCCATAATGGGCGCGATGATGGTTATGGTATGCGTCATTGGAATGGGGCTCGAGGATGTGGTTTACCGCCTCATCAGTAAAGTGCCTTAAAAGAAATACACTAAAGAGAAATGCCTAAGAGAATATTCTTGGTTACTTTTGTACTTTAAAACTATTGTCTGTTGTTATTATTATTATATTTTTGTTTTATATTGTATTGTGTATTTAAACGAACTGAATTATCTTTAGTCGCATGTTATGTAAAATTCTAAGTAGTAAGTAATAATAAGTATCGATTATCGCATTTATTTAACTTGAAGCTTAATAATATGAGGACAATAAAATGTATACTTCCTATGTAACAATAAATGAAACTGGCTGAAACAAAACTGTCATTCTATAGCATATAAATGGGGCCATCCGAATAAAACGTTACATGCTCATAAAGTTCATGGTTTCATAGTGTTATGTCGTTTTGTGTGAAAAGTGATATTTTTAATATGGTAGTATTGAATCAAAAAATCCTTTTTCTGGTAAATGCACTATGTAGTATGTAGACGCTCTCTTAACTACCCCAACTTCTCAATTGACGCATAATAAAAATGTTTGAGGAAATGACGATAAACAAAACCAATGGTTCAGTTAAGGAGAATTTTATTGTGCATCAAAAGCAAACAGAACTGTCTGAGACCCACACTGAGTCGATTTTCTTAAGTTGTATCATATCTAGGTTTAGTTTATTTATTCTACTTATTATATCATTATTTGATTATTTTACTTTTGGTTCTCATTTAATAAGCAGTTATCGTCAATTGCATTAAAGATGATAATGTTAAAAAGCGGACAATTATTACTGCTTAAGGTCACTTTTCAATTTTTATTTATAGCCAGTACAAGTCAGTATGTAAAAGCCGACGAAAATATTAATGACAATAATAATCAAGTATACAAATGCTGCTCAGTTCAAAATCAGTTTAAAGAATATTACTGCGATACAATCGAATCTTTCTCAGAATTTGATCTGATTACTTTTCAAGATGACTGGAGAGTACCAAAAAAATTTAGTGAGGATGGAACAGAATTCCATTTGGAGTAAGAGAAAGGAAAAACTCAAATAGTAAAAATAAAAAATGATTGATGATATCAATTAAGTTTATGTTGGATTTTACAGACTTGCCAAAAGGAATTTAAGCAAACCCTGCAGAAGCATTTTGCAAATTTCGCAAAAGTATTTTGACGAACAATTAGCAGCAATATCATCATCGGAAGTGGAAAATAACTCTTCTCAGGAGTCACCAACATTTTTTAAGAATGGGTCGATGAAATATCAGGACATCTTGTACAGACCATCGGAATACTGCTTCAATCGGTATTTAAATTATGAATTTAATTGTCCTGCCTGAGTGGAAAATTTACAAAAGCTAAGTCGAAAAATTGCCTTTCTCCGTATAAACAGTCTCGTTCAAGAGAAGGATTACGCTGTGATACACATCGAAGTTTTTGGTACTGGGAATGGCGATGGAAGGTGTGCAAAGCAAGTCTTGGAGATTTCCAGCTTGCTGCACCCTAGACACTACGCCCATCATGAGAAATGGATTAAAGATGTGTTTGCAGCTGTGGCCGGGCTTTCATTTCTCTTTACCACGCTGAATGTCATAATATACCTCTCATTACGTAACTATTTGAACGTGTCTGGCTGGGTAGAATTTGCGTACTTTGTGGCATTGGGGCTCTTCTCCGCATTTTCCATTCCAGCTTTGCTCTACGAGCCAAATTACGAAATGGATCTTTTCTGTTTTGTCTCCAGTAAGCAAGATAAAGCCACACACGCGCTCCATTCATTCCATGTTCATGATGGTATTATTCGCAATAATATGCAAATTAATTGCAATGAAAAGTAAAGTCCGTTTCTGCGAATGTTTCAGGCGTGATACTGCAATTCTTTGAAATTGCCACACGTTCCAGCTTTTTCTTGATCGCTTTTGACATTTATTGGATGATAAGGTTAAATTAAATATAAATAGCATGTTAATAATAAGTATTTTGACGGCAGAATATTCCACGATGATTTATGCAATTATTTTTTGTTTCCAAACAGAAAATCGCACACATTTGGATCGTACGGTGAAGAAATTCAAGACTCGAAAGTTAGACTCGCTCTCTTCTTTCTTTTCCTTCTTAGCATTCCTGTTGGAGTGACCACCTATGGAGTTGTGTTAAATCAAGAAACGTAATCAAAATAAATCGCTACTGTTAATGGCTGTTTCTAAAATTATTTCAAGTATTACACATAAATATGTTAAACAGTATGAAATTGTTTTTATAGGTTAGCTGATGAATATGCATACTGGATACCTCAGTACGGTAAAAACTCTTGCTTTTCGCCATCATGGCCGATAACAGAGTATCTCCTCTTTGGGTTGGAAAGTTTAACCATGATTGTAATCCTGATGAGTGTCAACCACATTTTTGGCCGGCTCAGCACCTCCAAGGATATGGATGACCCACCAAGGTGTTTTATTTAAAATGATTTCTAAACGATAAAATGTGATTTGCTATGCATTGCCAATTGTTTGCTTAAGTGTGACTTATTTAACAATTATGCGTTAGGATTTCCCTCTTGTCAAACATCTTTTTCTTTACTTTCGCTTACTGGCTCATGTATCTGCTGAAGTTTGCCCGGCCGTTGTTTGTGGATCACACGTATGAGGAAAAGCACACAAGTGACACGTTCTGGATAGTACTGGAAGGTTTTGACTATGCCCAAGGTGTCGTCGTCTTTGTCGTGTTTATCTTCAACAGGAAAACTCTCAGGGCGTTTAGAAAGAAAGCAGGAAGTGGAGAGGATAGCTCATTGAGAGGTTGTCTTGTTAGAAGATTGGGAGTAAACTTAAATGTGTATACAGCAAATTAAACAAAAATCTCGTTTGGCTCAAGAAATTTTCAGGTATGCTTGCTGCAGTGCTCGCAGTGGAATAGATGGCCAGGAGGAGGATACGACACCAATGTCACCGTTGATGAAAGGTTCCAGCATGAGGAGATCAACGGTGCGGCAGAATCATCTTTATTGAAATGTATAACACTCTCCAGTTATTTACCTTTAGCAAGTCTCGTTTTATATTATGAGTTGAGTTGATTTTGATTTATTAAAGAACGTTATAATGTGAGTAACATGCATAACATAACGTACATATAAAATCTAGATTCTAGACCCGCAGACTTTGGTGACGCACCTGTATAAAAATTCGCATGAATGAATATGAAAACTAATTCACTAAATGATAAGGATAAAAATAATACTGCATGAAATGAAGTTTCAGAGCTGGGTTACTAAAATTATGTGCAATTGTGCCTGAGCTCTGAGCAAGCAAATTCTGTCTGTGAACACTGTTCAATCAATTTTTTATCATTCTTTTTATTGTTGGTTTGTTCCGTTGTCTTTGCAGTAATAAACTTACAAATGAGAAAAATATTTAGCTACCTCATTCTCCTGATGATGGCGCCAGGCTTTATGGGAAACGGAACGGCACTAGAAGGGCGTACAGACGGTTGAAGTAGTTTCACGGTGCTTCGGTTGATGCTAGTGGTGGCACTTGGAATATTTCTTTTTATGGATGGAGAGTTTCCATTATTATGGCTCTGGATGCTTTTGTTGACCAACTTCTTTTGTTTTTCAATGTTGTTGTGACCATTTATGCTGAATTTCGAGTTGGAGGATTTTTTATTCCAGGAGACTTGCGGAACGACCGTTTCCTTCGACTTGATGGCTGGGTGGCTGGTTATGCTGGTAACTTTCCGGTTCTTGAGGGGCTCCTCCACAGTTTTACAATATTCGTTCTGCTGCCGAGTCAATAAACTTTTGTTCGGGGTGGTCCCTTGTGTTGCAGGCCGGACCAGCTTTCTTGTGCCATTGGTATTACACAAGTCGATTTTTTTACTCGGCAAAGTGGAAATGGCAAGAGAGCGTGACTGTAAACCTATTGCTTTCTCGGGACATGGACGTGGAGGTACGCGGAGTGCATTTTCGGGACGCAGGGTAAACATATTTCGTGGAGCAGTTGGAAGAGGCCTTCTATTCCTGGTCGTAAAATGATTCTCCAGATTTACCTTGGGGAGCCTGAACGTGGCTGAATCAGCATTTTCCCGAAAATTTATGTGGTCATTTTTAGGACCCTCCTGATGGTGAAATGCTTTTGCTTTCGTCTCTTTCCTCATCTCCATTTTCTCCCGCATGACCTAAACAAGCAAACACACACATAGGAGCATTGGAGCATTATACACAGACATGAGACAAACATTTTGTTTACACGAAGCAAAGAGTATTTTAAAGCACCTTTGTTTTGTCCCCAATTTTCTGATTTAAGTAGAGCCAGTGCTCAATAAAAATATGCTTCCACTCCCGAATAGTTGTGGAGCCAAGGTCTGGGCCATCCGGTTTCCCACCTAGTCCACGAACGTAATCTTCTAAATCCGGTTGCGTCACCACATCCACATCTTCTATTTCCTCGATCGCTTTTAAAGTCTTTAATAGCTCAAGGTCATATTGATCCTCCTTTACTTCTGAAGGATGCACAGCATTTTCCGAGTCATAAAATTGATGATGTGATGCGATTGCACAGCCCTCATCATCACCGTTAGTAGCACCAGCAACACTTTGTGGACAACCTGTCATTATTTCTGCAAGGATTCATTTCAATTTTCAACTTTTTCTTGGCCTTGTATTGCTATTTGTTGGAACCATGCGTGCACGTGACAAGGAAGTTGGAAGTTGTGAGTGCAAATGATTTTATGTTTGTTACATTATTTTTTATTACCCTTCATTCTTCGGAGTACCATCTCATTTCGTTTTTCTTCAGGATACGTCTCAAGTGCCTCTAAGTCAGGAAAAACACTTGCCGAGACGCTCTTCTTTGCAAGGTTCTGATTCTCTTTCGGAAACGTCTCCTCGATCGACCATTTCTTAACAAATGGTTCGAGTTCGCATAAAATTTTGGTGTCCTTTACAATATCATCGAATTGATGCTTAATATATTCGCTTGTGACTGGAGGCATGTTATAAAATGTGAGTTTGTGGTAGTGCGAAATTGGAGTTTTGTAATAAAACTCTTTTATGAATTGACTGTTAATATTTAAGACCAATGATTGACTCTAATGATCATTACACAGAAGTTTATGCAGAGAGAGCATTGGAAAGGACCAAATGTCGAAGGTGCAAGAAGCCTTCACCAGTTTTGCGTAATGAAAAGTTCCCATGCCATTTGTCTGGAAAGAACCGGAAGTCGAATGAAAAATGGTCATTGCATGTTAGCTTGTGCGGAACGGAATGGATATGGATACATTGGTATTTTTATTTCTTACAGATCGTTTCATTCAAATTGTATTATAACAGCGATACTCAACATTCGAACAACGATGTACAAAGGGAAAATATATTTATAGCAGAATTAGAAGAAAGAAGTTCAAAAAATACTAGTTTACAGTTTAGTAAAGTAAACATGAAAAGTGGTAGATTTCTTATAACATTCATTATCACATCACCCCATGCCGAAGACGTTCAGAGGAGTATCACTTAAGCGAACGGTGATCTCTTCTCCAGTCACCTGCTCACCGTCAACGGTTAAGCAGCCTTCAAGCCCTCCTTCACATCGAATAGTGAACTCTTTCACTTTAACGTATTGAACGGGGTCCACATTCAGATGTTGGCCTTTATCTAGAAAAATACAAATTGATTGATTGCCAAAAAAAAAAGTCCATTGAGGTCGATGTTTACTAAAAGGCATTATCATATCATAAATAACGTAGCATTTATTATTATAATACCTCCATCAACTGCCAGCAGATATTTGGCAGTGGCTATCCTTCCGGTATGACTTGGCAAGTAGGTAAGATGGATGACTCCATCGCATGGCTTGGCATCTGGTGCATACAACATCGTGGTTCCGATGTAGGACTGACAGGCAGAGTATACACTTACAAACTCATCATTGACTATCACTCGACTGCTCGTCTTTGATCTACGGTCCGAATCATGAGGAATGTATGAAAGCTCCGCTTTGTAACGACGCAGTTTGGCCAGTTTCAAAAAGGACCAAATGAAAAATCGGATTTCTCCAATGTATCGCAGCACTTCACTCTCTATATCGATATCCGACATAATACCCCAACCGACAGACAGAAAGGAAAATATTTTCGATTTTCCCCCATCAAGTGAAACTTCCGCCTGTGGAAACAAAAACACAAGACGTAAGAAACAGCTTTCTCCTTAAAACTGGGAAAATGCAAAGCTTACCAGATTCACCGGAAGGATACATCCTCTTGCAACGGAGAGAGAAGAGTAAAGCACTGGATTAAATTTGTACTCAGCAGATTCATCACTGTAAGCTGCAAGAGAACGGGCCAAGCCGTTGCCTGAACCTGTTGCAATAACTCCTATTGGAATCTTCTCGAGTAAAGTGGAGAAAGGAAAAAAATTATTTGACGATTCAGGGAATTTTGTCCCATTATTACATTACACACAAAAAATGATTATAGTTTTTGTAGCTGTTAGGTAGGCATTCACTTACATCAGCAAGATTTAGAGCGCTCGGCCTGCTCCGCAGTCCATTAACAATTTCGTTGAGTAATCCATCTCCACCAATAGAAATAATTCCATCAATATTACTAAACTCAAAGTCCGATATAAAGCGGGATGCATGACCAGCGTACTCGGTCTGGACCAGGTGTGTTCGAATCCCACAATCACGGAATACTGGTAATACTTTGTCCTAAAAGTAATTATTTTGCATCATAGGCACACGAAATCAACCAGAAATAGGTTAATTGGAAATACTTAGTCGTGTCACGATATTTCATACCTGAAACAAATTGGCACTTTTTCCTTGTCCACTAACCGGATTAACAAATACCAGTAATTTTCGGGGGAAAAGAATAGATCTTAAACAAGAATATGATTCTCCACAAAAGGAGAAATTCCAGCTTTCCCTTTCCACGTCGGCTTTAACCTTTCCGTCAGTTATGGAGTTGCCATTGCGTTTTAGCAACTCATCGAAAATATCTTGTATTTGTGCAAAAATTTTATTGCTGTCCTTGCCCCTGTGATCAGGCGATGATTCGGAATCTCGGTGAAACCGAGAAGAGTAAATATTTGGGTACTTGATAAATAATAGATTTTGCAATATCTAAAGCCCATTCGCGTGCTATTTTCAAGTTTTCTTCATACGATGATCTTTGTGACTCGTTGATTTCGAAAAGTCGAACTTCCCTCGTTCTATTAGGACACTTTGATGAGATTTCCGTGTCGTCGTGAGTATAAAATACAATGCAGGCGTACACTTTCGTGGAATGAGAAAGTGAAATCTGAACCTTGTTCCTTTTCATGTTTTTGCAGAATGTGAAATCCGAAGATGTCTTCAACAGGAAATCGCTCTTGGCCGTTGCCTGAGTCACTTTCATATCCACTCTCATCTTGCTCCTCCAACAGATCCAGTATCAACTCACTCGGGGAAAGTGTGACTTGACAAGAAACCGGCTCGCAGTCGGCTTCGGGGTAGTGAATGGTGAAAATTCCTTCGCGTAGTATTTTTTCATTTTCCGAATTTTCGTCATCACTTCCGCTCGAAGAGCTTGGCCGACTTTCTTCTTCCGTCCCTGAAGATGATAAAGTGTTGGTAGCCTTACTTACATCAACCGAATATTATTAAACATAATGTAAACTTTAAAAGCATTTTCTCACCTGAATTCATGATTAAGGAATGGAAACTGAGGATAATGCTTATGTATGACTACTACGAAGGCAACACGATGATAAACATTTATTTGCCACTAACCACAAGGAATGAGTGCCTTATTTTGAGACATTCTCCTTTGCCTGCCACTAATGTCTAATCATCTGAAACAAAAGAAAATAACAAAGAAACATGTAGCAGCAGCAGCAGCAGCAGCAGCGTCATGAAATATCTTAAGCTTTTAGCTTGCCGAATCTAAATCCAACAAGATTTTTCCTTTGTTTTAGATGGCAACAGTGGAATTGGGTTTTAGGTACATCACAATATCACATGAATAAAGTAACACCTGAACGAAGTCAATCAGTGTAATGTTTTCCAACTCAAAACGTGATATCAGCGTGACCACTGACCACTTACAGGACACGAGAACTCACTCCGTAACTCACTCGTTAGGTATAATGGATAATAAGTTTACTGTAATCTTAACCTCACCTTACTTCCATTTCTGGTTGATTTTGGGAAATTGGCAATGTAATCTTCGTGGTGCAAGGTGCAAAAACTGCAAAAACCATTTTTCTGCACTCAGGGACATGAATGACAAACTAACACAGGACACAAACAAACGATAACTAAAAGCGAGCAGTAAAAAACTCAAATTCACAATACAACGAGTCTACTGAATGTGGACACTGGACTTGGGCAATGATTGAGGATGGTTAAAAGTTAATTAGGATGGTCAGTTGTACTCACTCGTGGGTATGTGGATGATAATATGATATGAAAGATATGAAAGTAGCGATGCGATGATGTGATGGATGAAGGATTTGAAGGTTGACAAGACCGAAGACAAACGCACGCCGAAACAATAACATCAGCTTGAAAAAGTTGTTTTTTTAGACTTTTGCAAGTTGCAACATGAGGTGTATTTACGATTCCGAATGAATGAAATGGGATTTTGCTTGTTGCTGCTATCTCGTTATGATAATGAAGTGATGAGGAGACGCTTTTGTTTTGTTGACGAAGCGTGTGTGAAAAAGCTGCTCTTGTTCATCTTTTCCATAGCCCATGTGCGCTCTCAGGGAGCTGTAGTCTGGAGCTTCGCTAGCACTATGAAAATCCCCGTTGTGATTTGTGTCACACATTAAAAACTATTTATTTACTAATTATGAGTTCGCTAGTTTTCTTTCGAGTACTAAACTAATAGGAAAGGAACAATTGCTTATAGATTTAGGTAATTGAATTTGAAACATGAGGTTTCAACAGTTCACTTTTTTCTTTTGTTCTGCCCGACCGTCTCTGCGAGTAAAAATGGTAATTAACCTTCGAACCAATAAGAATTATCTAATTTATTATAAAATTCAGAGCAACTTATGCGAACACACGTTAGCATAGTCGGGCACAATCACAAAATCTTTACTCATGTGACATGAGTCATGTCACAATAACAGATTGTCAATGTCAATCATTTTAGCGAAATGATAATTTAATTTTACAGGCAAAAATGTTTTGAACCATATTGTGAATAGTCTATGATACGATAGGCTATGAATTATGATGATTTAATATTGAATAAGTAGCTTTTATGTGTACACAAACTTTACAGTTTTACTTGCTACAAGCGAAACCAAAAGTTACTCTTTCATCTGCTGTGCTACATAACTACTAAAACTAAACATTCGCATTTAATGCAATGTAGTGGCCGCCTAAATAATGAAAAGAGAATGTGTGCCAATACTGCCACTACATAATATCCTTGTAGTATAACTACACGGTTAAGCCGTTCGTAACGCTTGTTAAGCATATCCGCAGCAGCGCAGTAAAAAAAAGACTATTTTGCACAGTTATATGGTCTAAAAAGCTTACTGCTATTTATCATATACCAAAACATAAAAGTAATAGAAAAGACAAACTGTACTTCTTTGACAATTTGACTGAGTTATTCTTTAAAATCAAGAAAATTATTACCGACATAGTCGGTACGTGTAGTTAATATTTATGCAAATAGGTTGAAATGGCAATTCACTAATTGGTCTTTTGAAACGGAGACACGTTAAATGTTGGACCTTACAGTTCGAAAATAACCTACAAGTAATGAAATGTAAAGATATTATGTTTTTTAAGTATTTTTATAATCACTACATGCTATGTACTATGACATGATTTCGTATAGAAATGTGAAGCGTTTGTTCATGTATGTAAATATGTCCATTATTATTTATTATGAGTAGGGCTGGGCTGGGAGATGGGACATGGGACATTATTGTAGGCGGTTTTAAACTTTATATGCCTTTCTTTCTTCTCCTCGTTTTTTAAATTTTATATACTCTATTATATTTACGGAATATGTATGTAACATTATTTTGCCCATATTAGAGGCGGGATCAACATCAGGCGGGTATAGGGTACCAATTTTCTTGACTTGTAAAATTCTAGAAATTCTAAACAATTTCAGAAAATCCTGACTGGAACATTACGTTAATACCTACACAATAATAATACGATTATATTTTTATTCTGCCTCCTCTTAAGTTCTATGTAAATAAACAGAATGAAATGTTTTGACATGATATTATATTGCTTGATTGCTTTCCATTGTATTACACACGGCTTCGTCCACATAATTTTATTTATTTTATTTGATCAAACCCCGTCGGAAGCATCATGTCCAACCAAGGTTTTTATTGGAGAATAATCGATTTTATTTTAGATAATGCTTGTCAAACACACGAAGGCAACAAAATGGCTGTCCGTTAAACGCTCAAAATGCCGAGGCTACCTGCTGCGTTTGCTTTTGTTTCGCAATTTCTTTGATATTGTGTATTTATGAAAAGGAAAATGTAAACTGGAATGACGAAACAAAATAACCTACGTGGAACAATTTGCATTGTGTGGGAAGTGTCAAAAACAGGAAGATGGTTCACGCGGAACAAATTTAAATTTATACGCTCGTTGGTCTAAGAATATAAAGTCGTTACTTTCTCTTGTCATGTCATGTCATCAAACCATTGTGTACAATGCCGGAAGTTTGTATGAAATTTAGTTTAAAAGGTCAACTCGTCAACTGATATTTTGAACAATTACAATTGGAAAGAAGAAGAGATTCGCTTCTTATCATTCATGGTCACATTGCCCCACTCCCACTGTTCAGTTTCAGTTGCATCTCCAAAGTACAATTTTTTCCATTGACCTGCTTTATCATACAGAAACTCGAAACTATGTAACATTACCTGCTGTACTCAATGTGCAGCAACAGATCTTTTAATGGACATAGTTTATCACACTTGATCGTTTTATTAACACAAGGGGCGATGAAAAGAGAGCTGTAAAATAAAAACCATTTCTAGGTATTTATTTCCATTGCCGTTCTAATTCCACTGCTTTTAGAAGTGCTAAAGAGGGACGAAAAGAAAAGAAATGAATTGGAATTTCTGCATAGTAGTAAAATTTATTTTTATTTCAATGTTTCAATTTCCCAGGATGAACACAATTTCAAATCGTTCCTTTACTTCGTTTGGAAGAATTCAATTTTCAATATACTTAAAGTGATCCTGCTGTTACTGCCTGATTGAAAAATAAAGTTATTGTGTTGTATATTATGCTCTATACAAAAAGAAAATGGAATCGATTACAATGTACAATTGATCGTATCGTGTAAAATGAAAGCAAATGCGATTTCAATTTCATTTTCCTAATGTTTCCTAACTTTGTTATTTAAGTAAGTCTTTTTGCTCGAAACTGGAACAGGCTTATGAACTTTTTAGTACGTAACATACAAGATCACGTAAAAAAACGTGTTCCTTTCAAGGACGACCAATAAAAAATCAATAAATACCTTACAACTTAAAAAGAGAAAGATTTCTGCTTTTGAAATAAAGACGTGCGTGTCTCTGATGAGAGAAAAAGTAATTTGCGCCCATTAAGAAAATAAAATCTGAAACTGTAACATGACGCAATGCTTACCTGAAGTGAGGGATTTCTCAAACCAGGAGCAGCTAGATAGGTAGACCAAAGTAATGCGGCACTTAATATGTTTGTGCTTCTGAAGTAATTAAGTAAATTTGTCTGGTCTACACTGTAGACATTGCCCGTACCTTCTTGTTGTCGTTTTCCCTTAGAATTTAAGTAATTTGTTTCTGCGACTCACTTAATTTCTCTCTGAACCACTTAGGACTTTAAAAAATAATGATGCATAGTCATTTTCTAGACCTTTTGGAACGCTGTAAACTAAAAATTTGCTCACATACAAATATTTACAACACAACATTATGAAGTCTTCAGGAAATGAAAAGAGGATCTTACAAAGTAGTCAAAGTAGAGAGAGTTCGCAGGAAATGTTTTTGCCAACTGTGTTGACTTAAAATAAGTAGCCGGATCTTCTCAGTTTGTTTCTGTTTATTCTGCAAATTGTTGTTTCATGACAAACGTTTGCCACTTCATGGTAAATATCCGACCAACTCAACAACTACGAAGCATCGCAAAACATGAATAATTAAAGCAACACGACATGGAATGTATAATAAGGTTTTAAAAGTATCTCCATTCGACTACCATTGCCAGCTATAAATGAAAATTGAAAAAAACTTGAACTTATCATTTCCGTTTTATACCACATAAATATCACCCAAAGATATGGATAGATTAAATTTTCAACCACAGTTCTGCAAAAGGTCAAAGGTTAAAACTCGAAGGCAAAAACCAATGTATTTTGCATCTAGGTATCATATCCATGTATTTATATTATATTAAACTGAAAATGCAAACTGTAATCTGTTGTGGAAATCAGGGGATGTGATAAAGTGATAATGAAATAACCGTTGCGAGTCAGTTGCAACTGGCTCTGACAAAAAAAAACGTGTAGGCGAGACAACCTAGGATTGCTTAGATAGAAATGGAACACAATCGGACGGAACGGAATGAGATCCAGTGATCTGGAAAACATCTCATTTCCCTTCCTTTCCGTTGACTTCACTTTTGCCGCAGCATCAGCATCTAGCCTAGAACGAAAATGCGATTTCACTGTGATCACCACGATCATGATCACGAATGAATACCATGATAAAGATTTTTTCGTTCGTTTGTGTTGTATAAAAGAAAGTGATTGTCTTGTGTCGAATCGTGTCAGAAAGGACTAAGACTTACCTAGTTCCATAACACCACCACAATGACAGAACAGGGCATGTGTCCAAACTCTGGTGTCCTGTCACGTCTTCAGCGAGCTTCAGTGAACGTTGCTTTTGAATAAAAGACATTTATATTTATATAACATAGGTTGCCAAACAAAACCGCAGATAATGATAATGGTATTGTTTTTATCAATAGATGCCGCGTCATGCTCTTAAGTAACATAATAATTTCATTAAGTAACATGAAAAGACGGATGGAAGCAGATACATTTTTATTATGAACAAATGATGTGATGCTGTACGTTTTATTCTATTTATGGCAACAGCAATTGCGAATGCAAACTGCTTTAAAAGTTTTTACACAAAGCGATCGGTGCTAGAGGATAGATTGATACGTTTGATAAAAGTCGGGTCGACAAATAAATAACATTTCCGTTTTGTTAATAATGGATGCACAACGCTGGACAAAGCAGATGAACAAATTCAATTTTCTAGATGCGTTTTTGTTCTGATTATAATCGAATTTCAGGAGAACGCGACATTTGGGTTTCCAAAGGACGCAGAAACTGAAACAACATAATAAAATAGCAGTCGAGTAACAGAATACCGAAAATGCGAGCTGATCTCCTCGTCGAAGCGAAAGCAGATAATTGTGAAGAGAAAATGTATAATAATAATTAGAGGGTTTTGACAAGTTATTTCTTGTTGAGATTAGATTTATTTTCAAAATTCCAACGTCTAAAACTTTCGACTTAACTTAATTATTTAAATTCTATTTAAAAACCACAATCCATGAAAGCATTTCAAGATACCACGTACTTTATTTATTTATTAAATGAATGTTATTGTATTGTTGTAAGGAATCCTCTTTCTCAGATAATCTCAAATCAATTCTTCTGTCTTCTTTTAGTGGATAAATAGCGATTTTGTATGCAGCCGGCATCTATATGATCTAATATCTTAATTGTAATTTATAGTTAAGCATAATTTTAGCGTATAGCATATAATAGCATAGCTAACCATAATGTTTTGTGGAAACTGGCTGGAAAATTCATTTCAACTATCGACCGTGTAAAATTATACTCTTCTTATTCTCATTCTACCCGTTTCTGATCTATTCTATCGCACTCAAATCTTACTTAACCTTCATTTTTCTATGACCTACATTACTATCTATCTCCTACGGCATGACCGTTAAGCAGGTACGCCGACATCATTTGGCCATGGCCTACGAGATACTACTGGCCTGCCCTTAGCCTGTTTTTTTGTGGTCGAGTTAGTTCGTGTTTCTTGGCGCTGCATAACACCGCTAACGTTAAAATGTATCTGCCACCAAAGCAG
>VYYJ01002069.1:0-24229 GCA_021029165.1 Cyphoderus albinus | reverse complement strand
GTTGCAGATTCTCGCGGAGGAAAAGAAGAGGTCATGCAAATTGACTGCGAAGTAACCAAAGTGTTGACTTTGAATGCTTTAAGGAAACCCTCGAAAGCTTGAGGTCTGACTATGTTGCATTTACGCCGGAGGAGAAATGATTTGTTTAGATTCCAGTAAACATACGTACGTATAGACTTAACTGAAGAAGAAAGAATTTAAAAATTAAACGTCTCAGGAGTAGGTTGGTGGAAGAGTTACTTTATATCTAGTGAAATATTTATTTATGGTTAGGTAGTTCAATTAATGATTTTTGGTAATCTATTAAATTATGGTGCAAATTAGAGTAAATATCCGGTAATATAGGTAAATCTTTCTTACTGAAACTTTGGTGCCTACATTATTTATAAATATTTGTGTGCATTATTTATTATTATTTCCATTCGTACTGATTTTGTCAGTATCTAGTGCTACTTGTTTATTCAGAGCTTTATGATCTTGTGTAAAAATCTGAGGATTTTATAATTATGACATTCTTTTGTTTTCATGACTTGAAATTTGGAATGAATCTGTTCCACGGATTTTCCGTGCAATTTAGTGTAGTTTCTTTTTCAATTTAAAAAAGCCTGTCATTTTCCCTAGGTTTAAACAGAATTTAGTTGTCAACCTTGTATAAGTGGTTGTAAAATTATTTATGTGAAAAGTGTTAAGTAAATAAAGTATTTCAAAGGCTAAAAGCTCTTCCTCACTGTAGAAAAGTCAAACTGATTTTGTATTTATAAAAGTCACTAGATATTTTCAATTTTATATGGTACAAAGAGATGAAAGTTTAGGGATTCAATATGACTATGTTCTTGACTAGTAAAGACAAAAGCAGTAATGTTCTGCATTAATTTTGCCTAATTCTATTTCTCTGTAAAAATGCAATAATTAACAAAAGTCAGAAGCTATGCTTTAATCAAATAACACTTCATAACTATGCATCTTTTAGTGCTCTTATAAAGAAAGATAATAATAAAGCATGACCGAAAAGCAACACGGTTTTAATGGGTTCAGAATGTATAATTCCATTATTATTACAGCATTGCCTAATAATTAGGTAGCTAATAAAGTGAAAAGTTATTGTTGCAATTGTTCATGTTAGTTTTACTACTGTTATTTTTACAGTTCAATAATGGAAATAAAAACGAAACAGTGAGTGGTTTCTCAGTCTATCATTATTTTTACCGGTTTTAAAATTTCTTTACTTACATATTTGCATAAGTGGATAATCTATCTTCCTAACTAACACTGCCCTTTCCTAACTTAATTTCACATAAACCTTTTTTACAGAGACATTGAGAGAATTGTTGAAGTGGAGAAGACCAATCATGTTACGACCTCTAATTCGACTGCAAAAAACTGACGAGACACGAGTTAGTAATTTGAAAGAACAACTAGCATGCTTTATAAATAAACTTGTTTCTGAGTTTTTTCCTTGAAATCATATCCCCAAATATATGATTTGATTGCATAGTTTTGGAGAAATGAAACTCACGATGCATTTGAAATGCAAAAGTTTAGCAATAAAAGGGGAAAAGTCACCAAGTTTCGAAAGAAAAAAGTACGAGTTGCGTGAGTGAGCTTCGTTTGTTACAAAACTACAAAACATCGTGAGTTGTGGAGTAGAGGAAGGGTAAAAAATATTATCCTGTTGTGACAGAGAAAGAAAAATTAAGCCGGTAGCCAAAAACCCCACTATGGTTTCCTAATATTTTCATGGAACAATACAAGAATCTAGACACCCCATTTATCTTTTGTTGGTGGAGAGAAAAGTGGCTGCTTGCCGGTACTAATCTGGAAGAAAGTTCACAATCGGAATCATGCAACCTGGCTTATTAAATGCTTGGACTTGGACAAAGAAGCTAATCATCTGCAAACTGCATGAATCGAAAGCATGGTCATTACGCCAACTTCCGGCTTTTGAATCAAGCTGTGAGATTGAGATAAGAAAGAACGCTCGTTGTAAGAAAAGTTGAGCCGAGTGAGTGGATTTGTGCGGCTTAACAAAAGTGATTGTTATTCAAACTTATTTCGGTTTTAGAACATGAACGGCGAGACTTAATGTGACAATGCTAAGAATTCAGAATTATTAGTTTTCTTAACTTGCAACAATTTATTTGCATCATCACGAAAGCAAAAATTTAAACTCGTTTTCATTGAATACTGAAGAATTTTTATTTTGAGTGAGGACAAAAAAGAAAACCATTAGCTATAATAATTTTGAATTTGGTATTGAGCCAAGTGAGCATTGGTCCGTCGCGTGCCCAAATTGAATAAATTTGGTAATTATTTCTTCTCTGCCGGTTTGCTAGTTCCGACCATATTTTTCGAGATAGTATTAATAATTTTAAATTTGGTATTGAGCCAAGTGAGCATTGGTCCGTCGCGTGCCCAAATTGAATAAATTTGGTAATTATTTCTTCTCTGCCGGTTTGCTAGTTCCGACCATATTTTTCGAGATAGTATTTAAAACTGTCGCGGCACCACCGGCGACCTGTTTGGCGGTCGTATAAGCTTGTTTTGCAGAGTCTACAGCACCACTCGGTAAGTTAGCATCCAATGGGGGTACTTTGGGAGGTTTGATTTCCGGCATAGTGAGTTCTTTCCTTGTCGCCGCAAAATTTTTTCCAACTTTCTCGAGAACATCCCTGAAACGTTTGTCAATTTCAGAGTTTACCTGACCCTTAGACGCAGATATTTGCTGCAAGACGTCCTTGTAAGCTTTCTCCGGAAGTTGTGGATGTTTTTTCAAAAGTTCTTCACACTGCGTTTGAAATTGCTTCAGACTACCATCGATTGCCTCGTTCGCATTCTTCTTCATCTGGGACTGCATATTACTGACGTTTGTCTTTAATTCCGCATAATGTTTATCGAAGCTCTCCAAAAGTTGACCGTCCGCTTTATTTTACCAGAATTTCAGATTTAATTTGATGAAAACATTTTGAAATAACAAAAATGTCTGTTTTAAAGTATGGGAGAGGAGAACCTTTTTGGGCAGTTGATATAATGCCCACGAAACCTTTTGAGTAGGTGTCCTGCATTTCTGCGTAGTTCTTCAACGCGGAACCGATGTTCTCACCTATGGAAGAAATAACTTCTTTTTGAAGAGCATCGTATTTGGATTTGAAGCCTTTTGTCATATCAATGAATTTGCTTATGTTCTCTTTGTCGTTTGCCATGATAAAACTTTGTTGTATCGACTATCGACTTTGAAAACTAGTTAGCCAAAAGAATTTTGATTCTGTCAAGTTTTTTGAATTCACGGCCGCTGTGTCCCCAAAATGTCAAAAATACTAAAAGTATACAAAATTGTTATAAATATGTTTCATATAATCAAACTCCTCAATAACCGGAGCTCATAGATAGGGAAATGTTGTCACGCAATCGGCATAGCACAAAATGTATCATCTTCATTAATATAAATAAATAAAAATGGCTCTATGGGCACAGTTGCACAAAGTTGACAATTCACTAGGCTAGAGGTTTTCAGCTTCGCAGCATGGCAAAGGGAAACTCTTCCTGAGGGAAAATAGCGCACTAAGGTTATCTGTGTGTGATGACAACTGGCTAAATTGCTCCAGTAATACACATACCGTTCCTTTAAGATTACAATCTAATACCATATTGCAAACCAGACAACATGTTTAGTGTCACGTTACAAAAGGGGAAAGAAGTCTGCAAGCAAGTTCCTTTTTGTGTATCTAAACTTTTATGCGAACAAAAATGACAAATATTGTGTCTTTATACTGTGTTTGAACAAGGTCTGAAATGATAGAAATACTCAACTTTTACTAGTACCTATCTTGATTAAGAAATGGCTAGACATGACATGACTGTAAGGCACAAGTCGTCAATGCCATTAGTCATGTGACTTGACTCTCAGATCGGTAGAAAATAGAAACTGTATTCTTTGTTTGTTAATACCTGGTTCTTTAAATATTTAATTCATTCTCATGCGGTCTAAAATGTCGTTGATCTTCCAGCAAAAAAATATACTGCATGTTACTATTATAAATCTCATGGTATTGAGAAAAGAAATGAACGACAGTGACGACACTGAAACTTTATCCCGTTTTTATATCTTTTCCTTTTATGAATAATATTATTTTTCAATGGACGCGGATAAATTATAAGTCATTGGAGAAACCCGTAATTAGAATACTTTCAGTTAGTACCACGTACTTGAAAATGCCAAGGCTGTTTAAGTGGTGGGGATTGGTGAATGCTGAGTTAAAAAAAGCATTATTACGACGTAGATTTGCTGTAAACAAAGTTTCGGGATATCGCTACCAAAGGACTTTTAAGGCTTCCATTGCTATGATGTAATTATTCGAGAAAAGTGATGTAAGAGGCTAGGAAGGAAACAAAAAACTTTTTCTGTTCTATTCTTGTACTTAATACTCCGTAAATTGCGTACTGCGTACATTCTCCATTTCTGAATGACAGCGTGGCATGGCGCGTGCACATTATCTAATCTACTTAACGGCAAGAGTTCGTGTCGTACAAACTATTAGCTAATTCTAATTTGTCCCATTCACCGTGCTTTAGTATAATAACAACGAATTTTATTCGCATACTCTACATGTCAAGCGTTATTTGATATTTTTAGACAACAGAAAGGAAATGCACAACTTTTGTATTATGATTTTCCACTTGGAATTTGGCATAAGAAAAAAGACATCATGGTAAATGTATGTAGAGAAACATTCCTAGAAACATTCAATGTCTAGGTTTTCGGATGAAAATTACTAAATATCTGCAGAACCAGTGATTTTATGACTTTTACTACTGCGCCACAACCAACAACGAAATTATATGCCTCAGTGCTTTCACCGTAGCTAAATGTCTGACACACAGCTATAGCAAAGTCTCATCTGTAATCACAGCCACTGCAAGACACCTCACAGTTTTATTGAGAAAACGTTTCTTGAGCTTTAGTTTGGTTGTTTGTGTGATCTGTGGACAACGTATAAAAGGAAAAGTCGTTCCTCGTGTTGACAGCATTTCTCTTTCACCGGCAGTTGGCTACCTTTCCTCTGACTTTCTCTAACAACATTCAGGGAAAATGAGTGCAAAAAACTGACCATTTCTTCAAACTTTTTTGTGTTGAGTTCAGGTAGAAGACAGTCTGACTTGCATTGAAACGCAACGAAAACTTATTTGCTTGAGAGACCTATATTGTTGTTTGTGGTTTTGTTTTTCAACTATTATCATTTTAGTATTACCTTTTACCCCCAACGTGGTACAGTCCGTCTTTACAAAATAAATCACTAAAGACAGAACTGTGTCCTCGCGGGTGTCCTTCGATTGTTATTTCTTACACTCAACCCAAATCTGACTGATAATGCGTAAACAAGTAAGTCACTGAGATAATGGATAGGGTCATTATTTACAGTTTTTTCTTTCTCATTTCTTTCTTTCCAAACATAATATTCTGCAATCATTTGAACCAAAAAAGATAAAGGTTTCTACCATTATTTGAAATTGCAGGTTCAACCTTAGTGTAATGCGATTACATTGTACAACACTAAAGGATTTCACTGACAAAAAGATACATAGGTATTATGGATGTCTTTCTGTCTTCATTTCATACTTTAAAAGAACGACCCATACTCACCGTTCGCAGTGCAATTTGTGAATTGAAGAAAAACTCTTGATTGTTTAATCATTATAGTTCTGCGTTATTCTCATTTCTTTCTTTCCAAACAATATTCTGCAATCATTTGAACCAAAAAAGATAAAGGTTTCTACCATTATTTGAAATTGCAGGTTCAACCTTAGTGTAATGCGATTACATTGGACAACACTAAAGAATTTCACTGACAAAAAGATACATCGGCATTATAGATGTCTTTCCGTTTTCATTTCATACTTTAAACGATGACCCATACTCACCGTTCGCAGTGCAATTTGTGAATTGAAGAAAAACTCTTGATTGTTTAATCATTATAGTTCTGCGTTAATCACAGTGGTAATGTCAAAATGATAGGTGACAGCTCTCAATGGGGACCAATATGGGACAGTGCTAAAAAACCTATAAAGGTTCGTAGCGTCCTTCAGCGAAATGGAATGCGACATTTCGTTGTGAACGAGGAAAGTGACGAGATTTACAATAACTTTTTACTACAACAAAAACAACGACAGGCAGGTAACAAACCAACTCGACCTTCGAAGAATGATGGAGCAACTATCCCTGGACATTCAACAACAACATCATTCGAGTGAAAGGTCAGTAATAAACGATGAACCCTCTGAAAGAAAATTGGTAATATCGAAAAATCCTTTGCGTCGATCGCACACTTTCAATGACTTGGATGAAAGAAGTCTGTCAACAGAAAGCACCTGCTTTTTGGGTATAGCTGGAAACAAAATTTGCAATTCGAAAGTACAGAAGGGTCATTACTACTTTCATCAACTCCAGCAGCCATTACATTTAACGCAATTGCAGAAGGAAAATTTGGAAATGAACAGATGTCCTCGTTTGCGATTGGAAGTGCTTGATTTAATTCCAGTGAAGAGTCCAGTCATTAAAAAACTAATAAATGCAACTAGCAGCAAAGCATATAATAATACTGCCGAGGATGGTAAAAGCAACTCCGGATCGAGTAAGCATTCTGGTGGCGTGCCATCCACAACATTATGCTCAAGAATAATGACTTGGATTGATTTGGAAGTAAAGCGCAACACAGAGAAAGGGAAACCTTTGGGGAAATTGCCTTACACTTCCGCTGATTTAAGTATTGTGAATGATTTGACGCTTCCTTCTTACGATTTGACGAGCACGTCGTCAGCTTCAGACACCAGCAGTACATCATCCTCGTCGGGCGAAGGTACTTGTTCTTCGTCGTGCAATGGCTCTTCAGAAATCTCCCTGCCCCAATTAGTACCATGCTGGAGAAAGGAGAAGGATGGAGCAGGAAATAAAGTGAAGAAATCGGTGAGAATAGCGGATGACTTGCCACACTGGGGCAAAATGAAACGACGAGTTCGGGTAAAGGATAGATCTTTCAGAAATGAACTATGCAGTGAAGGAGGACAGTCAATTTCTCAACAAAAGACTGAGAGGGTTGGTAGCAGCAGCAGTAGCTGCCACCGGAAGTCAAAGAACGCTCCTAGTCCAAGTAGAAAGTATAGCTCCGCATTAGAATTAAAAACTGAAGAAACAGCACTCAAACTAAACGAAACTCCTTTCTGGAACCTAGAAGAACGTCCAGCAGAAAATACGACAGACAACTTTTTTGTATGTGATGAGAGGTTGTCGACGTCGTCTGGAAGGCTGCAGGTTCATATTTTTCTGCCTCAAACAGAGTAAGTCTGATTGCACTTCCTTCCAGCGTTTCTTAGATTCATCATAAAAATTAATTACCCAGCCTTTATTCATTACGTATTGGAATGGAAGCAGTATTGATGTAATACTCTAACATATAAAAAGTTACCAATGCTGTATAATGTATCTCATCAAAATAAATTTTGATTAATTCCAGCTCCAGCCGTACCAGGGTAGGCATTGGAGGCAGTGGTAATCCTTACAATTTGGGAGGTCGATCAGAAGATTCAACTTCTTCGTCGTGAAAGCGTGCACGATATTGTATAAAAGCATTGGAGTTATTTTCACAGAAATCTGTCCGCCTACGTTAGGCATTTCACTTTTATTTTTGTCGCTGCCATTATATACGAATATATTGTGAAACTTAGGCTGACTAAAATTACATGTAATAAAATTAAAGAAAGTACTTACCAGAATTTCTCACGGTTCCGTTGAATTATTTTCTGGGAAATAAAACCACAAAATCCAAAATAACTTTTGTGGACATAGTCGACAGATTATTTTTGGCCTCCTTACATTCATCCTGCCTACTTTCCCATCGTACGCATATTAGTACTGGCCACAGGGAAAACTAGGAACAACAATTAGCGATTAACGTAAATTTTCCCGGTGGGTGTAATTGTCAGAATTTGGTCATAAAAATAGAAAGTTGAACTTTATTTTTGTTTCACTTTTCTCTAAATGTATAATATGAATATGACGCACACCCAAATAAATTGGTATATAATGCATATAGTGGTAAGTTTAAATACCTAACTTTGAAGATAATTATGCAACTGACGTGTCCGAGAACTTTTTATTCGGAGTCCATATACTTTCTTTGCGGTATTTTGGAAAAAGCGAGTTATGTTACAGTACTGAAGCTTTCACACCATAAAATGTAGCAGCTTAAGAACAAAAGCGTATTTCCTTTGGATGTTTTGTGTTGTCTTACCCTCTTTCTCTTACATTTCAGAATGAAAATTTTACATCATTTACCTGCTAAGGCGTATTACAATTAGTATAAAACAATTATGATTTCCATCAATAATATGCATATTAAAATGTCGGAAGAAAACATGCGTTGCTTCATTGGACCTTCATCTGTGCTGTGGACAGGAATTTCAATTAAAAGATGGATGATTTTTCATTTGGAAATTGTTGGTAGATATTTTACTCTGATGATCTTATCACATTTTCATTCCTTTTAGTTAAAGTACTGAACATAACATGGTTTTCGTAACGTACAAAACAATCCTTTTGCGGATAGTTTATGAAGAAAAAACTAAACGATATGAAACCTATGTTTGTATTCTTTTCCATCACAGTTGTTAATTGAAGCGACCTCGAAAGATCACAACCGGTCAGTCTTTTCTGACTTTGCGGTAGGTTGCATAAACTTCATCAGTATTGGCACGACATCCTAGCAAGGAAACATTAAAGATTCATTTATATCTTCATTTTAATTGGCTTCATTAGCATCGTTAGCACGCTGTAACAAATCCGCCACTCACGACTTCGGTTTTGCGAAGATTGCTAAAAATGAAAGAACTTCTGAAGCCTGAAGCTGAAGCAGTTCAGGTTGTTTTACCTGGAACTCAGCGAAGAACTATGAAATTCATTAACGCAAGGCATAAAACTCCAAATTTTCCGTGACGTAAACCTAACAAAATAAATCTGAATACTGGAGACCTAAACGGAATCGCTTTACATTCATTCATAGATCTTCATAGGAAACAATTGTGTTCCACCGTCAACTCCAGAATTGTTGTTACCTCTGGGCTGAGTTGCACCCTCATTTTACGATTCAAATTCATAGGATGCTAAAGATTGGCCTTGACCCAACGTAACAAGATGACCGAGACCTTTACAATTTCAGTAACATTTCTGTGCCTTGGGGTTGCTTTTATGCACTGTTCCCACTGTTATGCACTGCCTTTAGAGACAACGACAGAGCAATATGAGGAAATTGAAAGTCACACCCTTGCTCCAGGTTCATCCGAAATTGAAATGGAAGCTTTAAAGTTTCTGAAAGAAGTGAATAGAAAATCGTATGCAGCGTACAACAGACTGGCCGTTGCGTCATGGAATTATGAAACGAACATTACACAGGCAACGGAAGACGCGCGGGTATGTTACAATTCTACTTATTGATTGGTGGCAAAACTTTAAGAGCATTTTTTAATTTTATAAATATATCCCGGATTAGGCGAAAGGGGAATCAGACAATTACAAGTTTGAAGCTGATATCCAAGATGAAGTCGCGAAAAGATTCCCAAATTGGGACACTTTCAAGGATCCAGTGATAAAACAAATGTTCTCTAACTTTGCAATTCAAGGACCAGGAAACATGTCAATAGACCACATTGAAAAGGTTAAATGAAAACATTTAATAATTTTTAAAAAACTTTGGTACTAAATCCTACTTTTTTCTGTATTGCACGGTTTTAGATGACTGAAATCCTTAGCAAAATGGAAACGGCATATTCAACAACCACCATTTGTGACTATAAAGATAAAAAGAAGTGTGATCTTCGGCTTGAAAGGGGTAAATATTTAATTACATTCATTATGCATAAATAAAAATATTTTATGATTTCATTCTCATGAGCAACTGGTTGCTTTCAGACATCAATAAGAAACTCTCCAGTAGTAATGATTGGAATGAGCGAATTTATTACTGGTCTGAATGGTTAGTGACATTCCTAATGACTTAAATATTTCACTCCGATTCCAAATCACACAAGAAATGTAAACTGATTTAGGCATAATGCAATGGGCAAAGCAGTTCCGCCAAAACTCTATCAGACTTTCGTGGATTACCAAAATGAAATGGCAAGAGCAAATAGTAAGAATCTTTAAATATTCTTCCTTCTTCAAAAGCGTTACAGTTACGGCAGTAGTTAAAATCGTTAATATCCCCTTATTACTTCATCTTAATTATCGATTTTTTGTACAGACTTTGCCAACATGGGTGAAATGTGGATCACTCAATATAATGATTACAGTGAAGATTGGACCGCTGAAACGTTTAAAGACGAAATGAGAGCCCTAGAAGAAGAAATCCGTCCAATGTATAATAAACTTTACGCCTACGTTCGAATGAAGTTGAGGAAAATTCCAAAGTATTCGGACAAGTTGTCCAAGGATGGCTATCTTCCAGTGCAGATTTTGGGAAATATGTGGGGTCAAGTGAGACAAATACTAATTAGACATAGCTACCATTTTTAGAAAGCAACAATGCGAAAATCATACAAGGCTCTCTAATCATTACCGTTGATAGGATTGGACTTCATTAGACAGCAGCACGAAGCCATTTAGCGGACCGGATGTGACGGCCGATTATGCGACAAAAGCGATGAAAGCTGCTGTAAGAGAATTGGCTTTTGTTTAAAAAAAATAAATATTGGTTAACAAACTCATTCCTCCAATCAATTTGTAGGGCTATACGGCAGCAAAAATGTTTAAAGAAGCAGACCAATTTTTTGCGGATCTTGGACTCTTGCGGGTTCCGGACACATTCTGGAAATATTCTAGACTCGAACGCCCAAAGGACGACCGAGAAGTGGTCTGTCATCCAAGGTAATTGTGTATTTAGTAACGATTAGACCAAACATTAACGTTTAAATACAAACTTACAATTGGATTAAAATACGTATTTTTGCAGTGCTTGGGATTTTAGTAATGGAACGGATGTGAGGTAATGTCTTTATTGTCCTTTCTTAATTATGAAGTAAGTATTTTAGACTGGGTTCGGCACAGGTAAGCTAAAATGGCCTGATGATAACTGATAACGAAGGATTTTTTATTAGAATAACTATGTGCGCCGATGTTTCATTTGATGGCTTACTAACCGCACATCATGAAATGGGGCATATACAATATTATCTTCAGTACAAAAATTTACCCCACGTTTTTCAAGACGGTGCAAATCCAGGTATGTTGTGTGGTACTTTTGAATGATTTTCACCATTTTCGTCCCCTTAATACCTATATTTACATAAAAATGATTGAGTTTGTAAATTCAGGATTATCTTTTATTCTACAGGCTTTCACGAATCTGTTGGAGATTCCCTGGCTTTGTCAATCATGAATCCGACGCATTTGCAGTGTCGATTAAAATTAGACCTCGGTTTACAAAATATTTGTAATAAGACACCGAAAACAAATGCAGATGAGAAAGCAGATTCGATTTCAGAAGTAGAGATGAACTTTTTATACATGAACGCTTTACAAAAGGTGCCTACATTTGCCAATGCGATTTTTCTTCAGTGTCAGATTTTAACTTCCTTATTCTATGAACTTGTTTGAAAATTTGTTTCATAGATTCCAATTCTCCCATTTTCCTATGCTTTGGAAATTTGGCGATGGAAAGCTTTTAATGAGTCGATACGCGCTGATGACTACAATAAAGATTGGTGGGAGTTGCGTAAAACGATTCAAGGAATTGTTCCACCAACAGACAGAAACGCCTCTGATCTCTTCGATCCAGCGTCAAAATTCCATATTGTGGCTAATGAGCCGTACATCAGCTACTTCATCAGTTCCATTCTCCAATTTCAGTTTTACGAGGCAATGTGCAAAGCTGCGGGTCAATTTGATGAGAATTCTGCATCTACAAAGCCTTTATATCTGTGCGACATTTCCGGGAGCAAGGAAGCTGGACAACTTCTGGGGTAATGAAAGAAATTTGAGTTATTATGACTCGGACGTCAAATGAAATGATTTTTCTGATAAGCATTAAAAAATAATTTATGGCTGTTTTTAGAAACATGATGAAGCTAGGATGTTCAAAAGACTGGAGATCAGTTCTAGAAGTAATGACAGGAACACGAGCCATGTCAGCGAAGCCAATGTTTGACTACTTCAAACCTCTACTCACATATATCGAAAAAGAATTAGCTAAAAATAACGAGCCAGCTTGTTTCGGTGAGTTCTGTAAGTAAACAGCTCACTAAACTAAAAATTGTTCTCCTCCTAATCTGAATAAAGAAAATATTACTTCAAGTACAGTGCAGTGGTTACTATTTACTTTCATTTTTCGACTGCAAAGAGTGTTTGATGCTGGCAATGACATTCACAAATTAAAAATTCTTTCATGCTTCTTCATCCTGTTTTTTTTTCAAATCATCGTAAATGATTGATTGTTATTTTACAAATGGTGAAATTAAAGGTAATACTCAAGTTCAAGTAAATAGAATAATCGGTCGGAGGCAAATAATCAAATTGTCACGAAATAAAACAGGATTTGCATTATGGAGCAATTCTAAATGGAATTTACATTTACATGACTAATACATTAGCCTTTTATTTTGCTTTACTGAACAATAATTTACACTTTCATTGTTAAATTTCATTTTACTACGTAATCTGACATCTGACTTAAATGAATATTAAGATAGGAGAGGACCCCGCCTAAAAACTAAGCAGCATTTGCGAGAACAAAAGAGACGTCGATGCGTCCTGTAAAGGGTTGACCTTTGACCTTCCTGCATGACATTTTAATGATGGTGTTCTTCTCGCTCCTTCCTCTTGATTTCCTCATACTTCTTCATGTTCGCTGGGGAGCGTGCTGAAAATAAAAATAGAAAGAATGGTACCAGTGATGAGAAAAATAAATTGACAAAAGTTTAGAGATATTGAGGCAGTAAAGCAGTAAATTAAAAGTGAATTAGTTGCATGAGCCTGAAAACCAATACTTTGGCAGTTGGAAAGTATTTATCTTTTATTTTACCTTTTGTTTGAATCCAGTAGAAGATGGGTATACAGAGTCCTGAACTGATCACCCAGTACCTGAAAATCCACTGATTCTGCCAGTAAAACTTGTATGGAAACTGGCGAATTTGGGCGGTAAGAGTGTACGGATACTTCATTGTCCGATCCGTGATCTTTTGCCTGTGGAACACAAAAGTAAAAGAATAATAATAAACGTGAATTAAAACGCTTTCTAAATATGGACAAATTCAAAGTACAGACGTAAAAACATGCTTTCTGTTAGTTTCAAAGTTTGCTTTCAATTAGAAACGGGAGTAGTAAAATAGTTAATAATAACCGCACACTTTATCTTCACTTACATCTCGCTAATTTTATCCATCTTCGTTCGGGCTTATTAGTTTCCACTGATTTTTTAACTGCTTCCGGCACCGAATAATTTTTAAATTATGGAGACGATCTATCTGCCAACCCGTTCAGTTCTTTCCGCAGCTGATGATGGTGTCCCTGTGCTCGCTTTCGTGTTCACGATATAAAAGAGAGAGACTGTACAAGTGTACACTGTATTACATTTTCTAACATAGTAATATACTATTTATGTATTCGTCAAATAGTCTGTTCTGTAGTCGGTCTTCAATTCAGTCAAAGTTGACCCAGTTCATACATCCACGGTTAGATGGCCTGAGCATTGCCAAACTCTTGCATTCAGAATTTGCTTATGCACTGACGTTGACGCTGCGCTGACTTTGTGATATTATGATGGATGAGCCGGAGATATGAAAAAATGAATCTTCGCCAATTAAAATTGTAAAAATCAATTAACATTGATAAATACAATAGGCAATAAACAATTCTAATTAGCGCTCACAATAAAATAAATGATACGCAAATGACAATGAATAATAGTGGCACGAATTACGACAATAAAGGTAATTATTGCAATAACCAACTGTTCGAGTGCCGGAAACGGATATAATACAAATTATTCTTCAGATAATAGATTTGTTTCCGTTTGTTTCTACATTGCAAAACCACATCAAAGAAGAAACTTTAAAAAAGCAAACTTTGCCGTTTCAGTTCACGTAACTCGTTTAAATACTCCTTTCGATTTACTTTCGAAGTTCACCCAAAACTGTTCCGGAAGAAAATATACCAAAAATGAAGTTCCTCAAATTGCTCAAACAACAGCTGCTATCAATTGCCGTTGGCATTTTACTTATTCAATCTGTGGTAAGTTATTTTTTTTCTTACCATCCAAAAATAACCTTTACTCTCTAAGAATTAGGTTTATACTTTTTTTACCTACAGCAATCTGCAAAGACCAAATCAACCACGGTATCATCATTTATCGCATCCTCAGGGGGAAGGGATTGATCGGAAACAAACCATGTGGCCCCTACCAAACCAATAGAATGTTTGACACGGTTTACTACTCGGATTCACCCAACTCTATTAGCAATTTTCCAATACTAAATTACGCATCATTGGCCTCCACGTTCCACAATTTTTAATTTTTAGGTTTCTTAAAATATAAATGGAAATTCAAATTTTAAATTACCAATTGGCATGTAATCTACATTTGTCAGCACTATACTGAAATAATAACCAAAGACCATAACACACCATGCTTTGTTGTTTTTATTAGCGCAGTTATACCGTTTATTTTGCAAACATCTCAAGCTATATAAATAAAATATAGTGTGTCCAGTGCAATTAAAACTGATGCTTTCACTCTCTTGTCTGCAGCATTGTCATTCCCGGCGAGGGTGGAAGACCCGAATTTTTTCTCTGAAATTAAGCATAATTTTTAGTTTTCGGATTTGACTTTAGATTAAAATGTATTATGTATTGATACTTACAGCGCAAGCTAAGTAAATTGTTGCCACTTTAGATAAAAGTGAGAGATAATACAGAATCTTGCGAATCTTCATGACGAACTGAAAATATTAATTACCAGTTGGAAGTATTTTTTAGACTTTATAGCACAAGGAGAAAAATCGTACAACTGTAGGTTTGAATGTGAAAGCAGAAACAATCAATACATTCGATAACTTCGTAGAGGTAAATGACAACATACGTGGCAGAAGTACTCGTGACCACCCGCTACATGACAAGCATTTCCCGTCTATTTAATTTTAATTTATTCACAATGACGCAATACAATACTTAATACAATACAATACAATATCTTTCGGATGTATCAAACACCTGCATTTTCTCCACTAAATTCTTACTTTTCGGGGGTAATCAAACAAACAAAATTGCTAGCGAAAGAAGTGCTTACTCAAACAAATTTTAATGCTAAATTCAATAGAGTGACAATAAGTGACAGTAAGTTTTTTAAGTCACAGTATTTTTCTTTAAGTCGCAAATAAATAAGTTTATTCTTAAATTTTTATTAAATTTAAATTATTTTATTTTTAGTCACTAAAATGGCAGGGTTTCTTATGCGAATGAGAAATGCGTTCATTTGGTTTCTTGCCTTTTCTTCCATTTTGAACAACCGCCAAGGACATGTTCCGGTTCAACAAGTTGAAAGTTTGACATTTCCTCTGATATGATTAATAATCATTGATTATCTTGTCATCCTGATTTTATTAGTTATTCTTTTTAATTTGGTAGTTTCAGTAATGGGGGAGGATAGCGGTCAAGATGGCGAAATGACGGAAACTCCCGTAGAAATCCCAGCTCCTACATACCTTCATGCATTCACGGACTGGATGTTCTGCATTGGATCCGGCATGCACAACTGTCAGGCATGGAATTTAAATGGACCAACCGAAATGGCTCACAGCGTAATAATTCATTAATTGTTTTATAATGTTGCTTTATTTTATTATCCAGGTGTACTTTCTAGAGTTTAAAATTTCAGGTCATAGTACATTCTTTCTTTTGGGCGGCCGTCATAAGTGGACTTGAGGAAACCAAATATTTTGCATTTTTCTTTGTAGTAAATAGAAAGCTCGCGGATTTTATGAAAGTTGGTATCTACGTATCTAAGGTATTTATGCGGTTGAAGGTTTGGTTGTTAACTCTCAAACGCGGAAAGAAGGGATTTTCTAGCTTAATTGGAAAATTTGAACTTCTTCGTCTTTCTTATGTTGGACAGGTCGTCGGACGCCCAAAGGTTAAGTTTCATATTACTATGCATTTTGTACTAGATTTTTATATTGCTTCATATAAATATCTACGCATGGTTATCTGTAGGCATATGCCATTGTTACTGCGATTGGAATCTATTCAATGACCAACTCGGCTCTTTGGGCTGCATCGCGTCCTCCGAAAGGAGAATGGTCAACGGAGAGGTTGATTTTGCTGCGATCATTTGATATTGGTATCTCTTTAGAAGCTTGGAAAAATAGTACTGAACTTGTTGACCATATTAGCGAGAAGTACGGCACCAATTTAACGGCAACTACTGGAACACTTGGTGTTATAGGTGTTGGGTTAGGCTATGCCGGATACATGTTCGACAATATTATAAACGACCTGATACTATTCACAACTATGACCAATTATTTTGAAGTTAAGACGTTTGTGGACATGTACATACCATGCCGTACGGATTTGATGGATGAATTAATTGAACGTGAATGGAAGCACTTTCTCTTGATGAAAGAAGCCTCTGATGACGTTACTGCAAACATTGGACCTTTGCTCAAATTAACTTTTCCTAATCACATTTTGCTTTTTGCAACATTTTTGTTCAAATTGTGGAATGTTGATGTCTTCAATTTAAGATTCCTTTTGATAACGCTTGATGTGATTAAGGTGCTTGTGTCATATTACTTCGCGATGAAGACTTATAAATACGTATGTTTAGAATAATCAGTTAAACAATTCCTTTAATTATTATATTTGCCGGACATGGAAAAATGGAATTTTAATTGGATTTTTATAAAGAATGGTCCCATACGAGGCTGGGTCAAAGAGCGATGCCGTGAAAAGGGAGGAGTCTTGGTGAACGGACAATTACTACGACTCCAAATATTACTCGATGACCTAACACAGGATCCTATTGGAATAGGGCGTGAAGAGTTTCTAATTACTCAAGGTTTTCTGTATAAGGTGAGTTGCTTATGCGGCTATTCCACATTTCAGGAAAATGTCATCAAATTTACTGTCACTTTTACACAGATGTTAGGGATGGGAGCAACTTTGTTTGCGTACATGATTGCATCAGACTAAATCGAAAATACACCGAAGCCATTTCAATGGAAAATTGTCATTAAGAGTGTATTGTATACATTTCAACAATTTTGGATATAACATTTTTGTTTTTTATATTTACAACACTCTTATCCGGGAAATTATAACAATTTTTCATATACGAAATTAATTAGATTGAAATTCTATTGAAATTAATACTAATTTACGGTCCACCTCCTTCATTAGGCAACGGATCAGCGTGGCGATACAAAGGGGTAATGCAGCCGCAGTCATGGGCACTTTCCCTCCTTGCATCCTCCATGGAGGAAATTTACTACATTCTGTGATCTCTATAGTGCTGATTTACTTAATTTATTTAAATCTTTAAATCTTTATTTATCAGTGTCATTTTATTTTGTTACTGGTCTTAACACCTCGTTAAATGTTAAATAAAATTAACACATATTGTGTATTTAACATCTTATGCAAGGTAAACGTCCCAGAAGAAAACGTGTTTTATATCCCGAGCGCTGAAATTCCAATGATATAACTTCAACTGGCCACAATAATTGAAATAAAGATTTCAACAAAAAGGATTTCAGCAAGTAGTACCTACCCAGGATGTGGCTGCTAAACCTAGCTCATTATTTACAAGAAAATTTTCATTGGGATGTTGTTTATTATGGAAATTAAAATGCAAAATTACGTTTTGCTTCGGTCGCTCCATTCAAGTCTACTTGGGCGGAAACCTGGGTTTTCTTTAGTATAATAGAAAGCTCGAGTTCCGTCTTCCTTCTCAGAAGTACAAAGTGAAAATTCTTGAATACAAAATAAATGCAGCTCAGGGCTGACGTGTTTACCTGAATAACTGCTTTGCTCTAGCTGTTTCATGTTACCGGTTTATTCTTTGCTTTTCTTTTGTACAAACGACAATTCGTTCATCTGTGTATTTACATATGTATCCTAAGCAAATCTTTCTACTATAAACAGCGACAAAGAATACCTAACTAACGTCATCATCTCGACAAGGTAAAAATTCATCTAACTGCTTCAGTGTTTCATTTGATTGTCAGTGGGAAGCTAGGAGGCTGGTTGAGTCTGAGTGAAAGGAAACCTGCGAAGAACTTCCAATTTCTTCCTCTGCTTGCAAGAATTGTTTCAGCCATCGGCTTTCTTTATTATTACGTCATAACCGTTTCCAACTATCACAAAAATTTTTCTGCACGCAGCTCCGCTTTGTTTCGTTTACTGCTCGCCTCGCTAAATCTATTCGTTTTTCTTCTTTTCGCTCCTTGCTTTTTTACAAAGACGATGAAACCGTTGAAACAAGCTGGGCGCTTGTTTGCTTTGTATCGTACCTCTTTCTCTATTCAAGAAGTAACAGATGCATACAAAGTGGAGACTTCCAGAGAAAAGCTGTACTCGTTATTAGTTTCAACAACTTTTCTCATATTTTTCCAGTTTCTTCAATTCTTAAAAAAACTAGCGTACAGCAGTCTCGGTATCCGCTCATCTTCACCTTTTACCTTAAGTTTACGGTGTGAAATGAGAATTGCATTTGTTTACGCCTGGGCGAATCGAATAAGCAAGGAGGAGCGGCGTAGTACAATTTGCTTGCACACAGCTTCCTTGCTAATCAGCTTAGGGAAAGAATGAAATGGCGAAAATGCCTCCGAGTCTTATTCTAACAAGGATCAGGTAAATGTACACAAATTGAAAACAAACTCTGTTAACCAAATAACATCATCATCATCTCTCCGTCAACTAGGATAACTTTGTTTTGTTGGCCATTTCTGTATTTTGCGGAGCTAAGGTAAAATACCTTTTGTGTATTCACATCTTCAAAACTGTTCGCAGATTTTTTCCAGGTCCAGGTGAAGATGAGAAAAATCTTCGTCTTATTGTCCGTTTAGCATTAGCACCTGCTCTGTCTGAAAGTTCATGACATGGCAGAGTGTAAGGTAACGATAAAAGAAAAAGTTTGCTTTGAGTTAGTTTGTGTATCTTTATCTTGTTCGTTTGCTTGTTTGAAGTATGCATCTGTTTGAGAATAGTCAGATTATGAAATGTAAGCAGAAATGATGATGCTATTAGAAGACACGTGTGTACTTTTTACACAAACGAGACTCAGCATTTGTTAAATCATATCATTAGTTTCAGGTTTGTTTTAAGGCAAAGTTATTTTTATTATTTGTGTGCAGAATTAGAGTAGAGGAGAAAGCTTCTAGAGCTTTTCCCGACTTTCTCTCTAATATAATACGATGTCACTTTTTGTGTCGTTGTGGCTGAAAATTCTAGCTGAATGTGCAGCAAGTTCAATGATGCATTGCAGTAGTAAAATTTGTGTTACGTTACACGCTTTCAGAAAAAAGTTATTCCTGAGGCGAGGCGAGACTAACTTTTTCGCAGAAACTTTTCCACCGACTGGAAAATCAATGATAATATGATATGAGATTGTTGAGCCGTGTCTGAATTTAACTTTCAAATTGAATGCATATTCACACAAAAGTCTTTCTTGTTATCTTGTTTGTTTCCCTAAATAAATGTTAGTTTTGTATCGTAGATAATTTAGATTGCTTACCGAGTCGATGTCTGCGCCAAGTCCTAATTGGCAGGATCCTTGTCTATGGTATCCCCAATTCTCTGAAAAATGTTTAAACACACAAATTATTCCACATTGTTGAAATTGAATTAAGACATTATTTATAAGGGAAAGCTTGATGAATGACTGAATGAAAGCTGCGCTGTTTTCTTTTCTTTATGAATTTCCTTTGATCAATCAACATCTGAAAACTCGTGGAGAAGAAAGAGTGGAGAAAGTGGAGCAGATTTGATTTAAGAAGTAGCATTTAATTTTTATTCTTCAAGAAACCAGTCACTTCCCTCTGGCAATGCTCACATTTACCATAAGTAGACTTTCCCTGCGGTTTTATTACCGCTTGTATTTTCATTTTCATTGACAGCTCTTCCGTTTTATGGGAATCCACTGTTGGTCTAATACCCCGTTTCCTCTCCCATTCGTATCGATTGCAAGAAAAATTGTGCTCTACCTTTACCTAAACAAACAAAAACAATGTAACATTTGTTTGCGTGCTGATGCTGAGTTGAATAGAGCTAAAGCTACAGGAGAAGCGCCCGTGTTAACTGTAAAGTGCAATCGCTAACTATCCCCAAACTTCAGCACTGTTTTATGGCGTCATCAAAACACATTTTTATTATCAGACTCTCAGCCACAAGGCTTCTAGAAAGTAACTAAGCATCTCAAGTAATGTGCATCTACCTACACCCATTCGTTTTACACTTCCCAAAACGAGCCTTGAAAATCCTGTTCTAGTCTTCAGCTCAGCTCTTACTGGGAGTAATAGAGAAAATTAAAATCATAAACTGAAGTAGCCATTGAAAAGCTCACAATATTATTGCTACTGATACCGCCATTCCACTCTTTTACCGACGTATTGAGGGATGGGGGCTGAAAATGGGAGTAAAATTGGGAAATAGAGCAAAGTAATAATCATTTAATGTCTGAAATGCATAGTAACTTACTTGTTCTACACGGTGAGTACTCCACAAACTCGGTGAAGGAATCCTTCGCCACGAAGCAGGTCCCCACTGGATCCCGCCGTTTCTTGTTGGTGCTGAACCACACGTAGCGCGGTGCACAAGCCTGACAAAATTTAATTACAAATCAGAATGGTTAAGGTGTATCAGTCTTACGCTTAATTCAATTCCAAGTATGTAAACGTAGAAATTTGCAAAATCCCTTTTAAAACCCATTTTTCTCTCCCATTACCATTCCACTTCAATGGTAATGGTAACTGAATCACATAACCACTTCAATTCATTTCCAGTAGCTGTCATGAACATAAAAGGTCTGTGTCAAAAATGAATCTACAGCCAGCAGAGTGCAATTATTTAAATAATACAGAAATCTTTGATTATTTATTTTTCTTTCATTAATTCCATTTCAAGGTTTTCCTGAGTTTTGATCAAAAGAGACGCAGCAAAAGAAAATGAGATGAAACGAGGGAAATTAATTAGTGGATACAGCAATCGATCAATGCAATTTTGAGGTAATCACAAGAAATCAGTTTATTATGATTTTGTTATGAAAATAATCAAAAACCCGTTACACGGATGAAACACGCCGACCCTGAAAATCCCATAACTTTGAATCCATACCGACCTGTTACATGTTTGTTTGATCGTGCATTCCAGTCTGCCGCGTAGGAGAATGTTTACCCAGACTAATAAAATTATTGCTCGTAACAGCCACTCAACTCACAATTTTCTTTTCAAAGTAACCTTGTCGTACCTAATTGCCATCATTGCCTATTTCGAAATCCCTTTTAATTCTCATCTCGAACGTCAAATGACAGTCTGTAATGTGGCTTCAGCTTGAGTTGGTCAGTCAGATGCAGAGGTGTTTGTTTGTATGACGCTATAATTCAAATTCCCCAAAGAACATCTCATTGTGGGAGGGGATGAGGGACACCTGCTCTGTCGTTTAACGTTTTGTGGAGGAGGCGTAGGATAACAAAATGCTCACATTTGCCATCAGATTCGATGAGCGAGAAAAATCAGAATCCAAAGTTTATCAGATCAAAAGGGAAAAAGAAACGTAGCCGAATCAAATCAAGCATGCCACGTAGGAAATCACAACTCCCACAATTGAACAATTGAATAAATAAATTGGAAATGGCTTCAGGAGATGTGAGGCAAGACCTAGATAAAAGATGGAATTGAGTTACCGCATGTTTTATGCTGCTCCTCTAGCTACTGCCTTTCTCCAACTTTCTATGTGTGCCACAAACCATGTTCTACATTACATAAATCTGATAATACGCAATTAGAAGCTGTATTCAGAAAACGGCCCAACATTCCCATATCAGTGCAATGAAGTGAGAGCGACCAGTGGTAATGAAATTCGATTCGTCAGTAGTAGATGAAAAGAAAAAGGGAAAACAAAACTGGTGCTAGGTGCTCTCAAGTTTGTACTTTATGTACACAACCAACGTACAATAACAAAAGTCGCAAACACAAATTGCGAAAGAAAAGTTTTCTCTGGGTGAAAGTGAAAATGAAGCGGACTAAAGTTGTTGTTGTCGGAGAAAGGTGCATATTGCCTGGTTCTGCTTTCACCTTCACCGCAACCACTTCGTAAATACATCAATGTTGAAATGATTTCTAAAAATTCATTGCTGTCCATTACGCAACCCACACACGTCCGTCGAGGAGCCTTTGACCACCACCGCCAGCAGAGCAGAGAAAAGCAGAAGAACTCTGCTACACAACATACAAACTTATAGCAATTTTCTTTCAGCTCCATTTACTCTTTTGTTATTATTGGTTTGTTCCCCAAACGTGAGTAAATACACACTTGAATGCCCCTGAAACCACTTCCCGGTCTCCCTCCACTTTACCTCACACCAACAAACAATGTCAGAAAAGAGTTTCAAACTGAGCCATGCACCGCTGCAGTTCCACTACAGTCACGGTCACTCGCACAAACAGCTAACTAAATACAGTCCGTTAAGGCCGCAATATTTACAAGAAAGCCTTTCACCGTTTTCACATTTAACTCAAATTCCTCCTTTCTGGCAATAATCCTCTTTAATTCTTAACTCTCCTCGCTCCTTGTTAATTTTAAGATTAAAATGACGCCATCTACGGAGTGAGATCAGCAAAGCTCAGCATCTTAGGAAATGAGTGACGACTCATTCCTCGCCGTTGCTTGTCATCGTCTTAATTTTCTCCTGTTTGATTTGCAGAAGACGCTCGGCGAAATTAGTAAAATGGAAAGTGAAAAGTAAACGAGAAAATAAACAAATTGCTCCTTGTCTCCAGTTTGTAGTGTTTACAACCTTAGGTGGTTTTCTGACGCAATATTTCGCAGGCATAATCCAGTTGTCTTCTTGTCCTTTCTTTTTATAAATTATGGAGCGAAATGAATTTCCCATTCTGCGCAGTGTACACACACAGCCTTATTTAACACCCATTTAGTTTCCACCCTGGAGACATGTTTTGCATCACACACCTGTCCTAAATATTTAAGTCAGAGTAAGAGGGGAGCCGCCACTCCTTTCTATTGTGTCTGTGTTTACCTTGTTGTTTATTAGCGTAGAAAGAAGTCCCCAATTCCCATTACCCCAAAACACTCGCGCATTAGCAGCGAGCGACAGCAGCCGCTGATGAGTTTTCCAAGAAAGAATCAAAGATTCGCTCGCGCAAAGGCGACAAGCTCAAAGCTTAAGCTCAGCTAGTCACAGTCGCACTAGTAGTGCATTAGTTGGCAAGTCTCAAGGCTAGATTTCGTAATTGCCTATGCATAAATTATCTTCCGATCTGTTATTAAAATAGCGAGTTAAATTAGAGTCAGACTTATGGACATCGCTTATGTAGTCGTCTTCCTCTTTGATCTTCCAGTTACTGCCTAATGCTCTCTAACAATTAAAACGTGTAGACACAGACAGGAAAAATCCCTCGGCCATCTTGGAATTGTTTTTTGCGGAGGTGGAGGCACTCGCACTACTATGACCAACAGCCTAGTCCATTAATAGCATTTTTGAGGAAAAAAATATCTCGCCCGGTGGATACTAAATAAGAAGATAAAAGTGAAAGCGTCCTTCACTTACGCTAATTTATTAAAAGTCCATCCATTGACGCAGGTGAGAACTGCTAGGCGCTTATCTTTAATTATAATGGACAAGACAGAAACGCCACATCCGAATATTGGCACAATCTACATTTTATTTACAGGTAATTTAAAGACGCGATGCTTTATATGAATGAAATCTATTTATACCTTTTTCGTCAATCAGTCAGGTTTGCGCCAACCAATTCATACAAAAAATATTACACGAGCCCACTGAATTTCATCTTCCCACTTCAACAAAATCTACAAAAACCTAATCATTTATAATCAATGACCCAATATCAATCTTCTGTCTGATTGCAAAAATATATTTCATTCGCCAATCTGGTTTTTCAGTGGGAGTTTCTGGGGTGTATGGACGTAAATAAAATTATGAATTGTGTAATAAT
>VYYJ01002068.1:0-24241 GCA_021029165.1 Cyphoderus albinus | reverse complement strand
ATGAATTTTTTGAACAAAATTCCATCCTCTAATCTATTCAGTTTCGATGTGCTCACCGGCGATGTCCTGAGTCAAAAGGTAATGACATTCGATTTGCCAGGGTCTCTTCCAGTACCACCTGCTTCAATCACAAGGAAGGAGAAAAGTGCAAATCAGTGTAGAATCAAGAAGAACGACCAGAACGAGCAATCAGCTAAGAAATTGAAACTACACAATAATAATAATTAATCATTTTCCCTTTTTTGTGGTCACGAAATGTTTAATCTTATTCTGATTGTAAGTCATGATGGGAAATAACCAAACCACGTTTAATAAAATTGTGTTTGATGTAATCGTTCGCTTCAGTTGATTGTTGTAATCATTTAATATTTAGTTGTATATCATGAGGTCATGTTCGCCCTGTTCCGGTGTATTTTGCACAATTGCTTACCAAATGTATGTAATATTCCATTAATCTTTGATACTTAATTTTTTCCTCAAGGCTGTGTTCGACTGCGTTGTCAATTCGCTCAAGAATGTGTTTAACATTCTTATTGTGTACATACTATTTCATGTAAGTCTGAATTGAAGCTTTCAAAATTGTATGCCCAATATTTCTAATAAAACACATGTTTTATATTCGCAGTTCATTTTTGCTGTAATTGCTGTCCAATTGTTTAATGGTCGTTTCCAATTCTGTACGGATGAAAGTCGTGATACCAAAGCTTCTTGTAGAGGAGAATTTTTTATGATTGAGGGAAGCGGCCCACCGACGCTTGTACCTAGAGAATGGAAAGTACAGGAATTTAATTACGACAATGTTATAGTTGCAATGCTGACGCTTTTCGCTGTACAGACTGGAGAAGGCTGGCCAGGGTATAATTTATGCTCAAATATTTCAACAAATGATTATAAATTGATTATGTTCTTCTGATTGATTGATTACAAATTTGGAGTATCCTTTCTCTTCAGGATCTTGCAAAATTCAATGGCAGCCACATGGGAAAATATTGGGCCACAACCCCACTATAGAATTGAAATGTCCCTCTTTTATGTCGTCTATTTCGTTGTCTTCCCGTTCTTCTTCGTGAACATTTTCGTTGCCTTAATTATCATTACGTTTCAGGAACAAGGTGAAGCAGAGCTGCAAGATGGTGATATTGATAAAAACCAGGTAATTATGCGGCCAACTTTTCTGTTTAAAATTTAGTACATCTAGTGGATTCTACAGAGCAATGTAAAAATATTATTGGCAACATCGTAATCTGTACTCTCTTTAAAGAAATCCTGCATTGATTTCGCCATTTCCGCACGTCCCCTCGAGAGGTACATGCCGAAGGACAGGGATTCGATGAAGTACAAAATTTGGAGGATGGTTGCATCTACACCATTCGAATATTTTATCATGATGCTAATTGTTCTCAACACGCTATTACTGATGATGAAGGTAACGATCATTTTTTGTATGTTCTTTAAACAATAATTTAACACGTTACACTCGTTGTCAATTCATAATCAAGTACTCATAAAAATTAATACACCAACCATAGTATGTATTAGGGGCGAAACGCCAATATAAACAATTGGCGTTTTAATTAAAATAACAAAACTACGAATAATGCTTCAGTCATAGTAATTAATTTCAGCGATTACACAACTGTGTCCAGTGTATGGCACGAGAATCGTCAATAACTTTTTCAGTCACAGACACAGATTTGTCTAATGAAATCACTTTTTGTTTTAGGTACATACAGTAGGAATGAAATAGCATCTTATTACACGAACAAAATCATTTTCATACAATAACTCAAAAGTAAATAGTTGAAACTTTATAATGTCTACCAGCGACATTGCCTAATCAAAGTTGATTAACAGTATACTAACAAGTTTACCATAAGTTATATCATACTAAAAATACATTATAATCTTATCTAATTAATTAATTATTTTTGAATAGTCTAATGTGAATTTATAAGATTCCTTTCTTAATTATATTATAACACACCTAATTAGTTAGCTTTGACGGTTTTTGATGATGCATGACCACATGCGGGGTCGTTTGTGTAACAAAAAATAAATGCATGCAAGTAGTGAGGAATTTGGCGTTCCCTCCTCAATTCAGTAGTCGTAGTATGTAAGAGCAATTTTAATAAACGACCCTATTTTCAACAATTGTCTCTCGCTACTTTGTATTTTACAAAGACGATTGTACTTGGCGAAAATGTTGTTGATACCCCTCTCATTGTTACTGCGAGTGTGGATGGTAGAGTTGACGTTAACAGCTTTGAAAGTTTGTCAAAAGAGATCCTACCTGAGTTTTACATTCGTTGCGTTGCTTTGTTTAGTAATTAGCTGCAGACCTATCTGTAATTGAAATCCTTGTAAATAGTCAAAAACGCTGGCTATTCACATTTTATTTTATGTATTGTAACGAGTAGATTCTTTGAAAGTTGTTCGCACAAAAACAAAAATATGACATCCAGTAATGACTTAAATTACTAACAAAAAGTAACATACAACTTCTTGACACGGAGAATCTGTTGACAATTGTTGACATCTCATCATCATTGACTCATCCTTTCTTTAAAACATTTTTCATAGACTCAAAATTACAAATAAAATTCGAACGATGAGAATTTTTAAACATTAATGCATTAGATGACAAAGCATATTTTTATTAAATAAAACAACACAATTTAAAATTTAATGTTATTAAAGTGAACGTTTTATTGACGACTGTCTGAAAAATTCTTTTGACACAGTGCGACTGATATGTAAAGCGTGTTCTCGTTACTTTCCGACAATTTGTTATTTTGTGTTCAAACCAAGTATTATTTTGTCATTGTAAATATGATAGAAAGTTTATCCCTTTTCCCCTGCACGCTAAAAGTATTGGTATACACAATTCAGACTAATTTATGCTTTAAATTTAATTTTTCGTGACGTATCCGTATTTATGGCTTTTCTAATTACAAATGCATGTTGCTTTCATCTTTGAAACCGGAATATATTTTTTCCAGTTACTGTAGCTGTTGTAATGTAATCAGTGGCACAGCAGTTCTTTACAGAGTAGTCTAAAATAGACAGCTATAAATTGAGCGTGTAATAAAATATATTTTGCCAATTGAATCGATAGTGGGAATGGGTATAATTTCAAGGCAATTCTTCGTACTACTTCCTTTTGGTCATAATTTTTATCTCATATTTATTTGGGTGCTATATTCAGTTCTGTGATAAAAAAACTGACATTTCATATATGTGTAGCAATTTGGGAGTTGTAACATCTAATACTATTGATTCCTCGTGAATCAAATTCAAATTTGTGTACACATTGATGTGACGTTTGTCAATGTTTAGAGATGAAAATATTACTAATAACATGAAGTATTGTAACTGATACCCTAATATATTCTAATAGAATGAGTAATTAATTAATGTTTGATTAATTATTACGTTTTTAAGATCCATTTGGTAGGTAAAAACATTTCTCCATTATTTTAGTTTTGGTGAGTCCTCAATTATGTATCGAATTTATTTTTGTAATTCACTTTCTCCTGTATCTACGAACCAACGTGAAACCATACCCATTTATCTTCGCGGTTTGCTTGTGTGCAAACTACTGCTTTTATTAGTGCAGAAAACCTGGTGCAGTCAGACAGTCGCGTATTTATCATTTTCAATAGTCTAAAGTGTAGCTGNCATTTATCTTCGCGGTTTGCTTGTGTGCAAACTACTGCTTTTATTAGTGCAGAAAACCTGGTGCAGTCAGACAGTCGCGTATTTATCATTTTCAATAGTCTAAAGTGTAGCTGGAGTTTTATAACTTACAAATGAGTTATATTAAAGAATCCAAGTTTATGTAATTTATAATATGTCAGAAGTGTCTTCTTTGTTTCTTCTAGTTCTCTCTTTTTTCTCTCTCTTATTCTTTTCGTATCTTGTATTCTTGTATGCCTCCAACGTAAGTTTATCTTCTCGTGAAAAAATCCTGTATGTGATGTAAATGTTAATTAACAGTACCATCGACAGAGTGAAACCCACCAGTACATTCTACATTACATGAATTCTGCTTTCACTGCCCTGTTCTTCGTCGAGTGCCTTATGAAAATCGTCGCTTTTGGATTTAAGGTACTTTCAATCTTGTCAGGGACTTCAATCATTTAAGTAGTTAAACATTGTATGATTGTATCCAATGAGAAGAAGAAACGATTCCTTCTTCTCTTTTGAAAATAATTACTCATTCTTCAGTAAGGCTAATTATATAATTAGTACAATATCCTTTGTCTCATTTATGATTATTATTGTGCAATCACAATGTAGATATTTTTGGTTCTGGGTTCAACTTCACTTATTCATACAACTTGTTTTTTCACTTCTAGCTTTTATTCTGTTTTAAAAACGAATACATTTTATTTTTACTTTCATTTTAATTTCTGATATTTTTGTATTATAATGCTCTTTCATTTCCCCTGGTTGATCTGCTCTGCTCCTTAAAAACTTTCACCCATTTCGTTTCACCCTTTCACTGTTCATCCACTTTCTTGAGCGTAACTTTGGAAAATATTCTATATTATCCTTTAAGTCTCTCAGAGTGGCCCCTCCTTTTGTTCTCTGACTAACAAAACAATTCTTTGCTAATGGTCAGGTTTTTGAGTTTGAGACAAACATGGTTTAACAAAACAAAAAAGGTTTTTCATTCGTCGGTCGTCGAAGAAAAAATCGCGCATCATTTTCGGACGATTGTGACTCCCAAGATTTTATTATGTCCATTTTGCTCTCCTGACTCCGTAATAAAAGTGTTGCATACAAATTATTTCACTTGGCAAAATTTCCAAAAATTTCATTCACGTTTTTATGTACGATAAAAATTCATTAAGTCAGTTTCTACTGTCATTTGCAATCTTGTTTTTGTGTGTTTATGTGTAAATGTAACTTTAAACTGCCTTTTAAATATTTCTTTGAGCTCTTTGGACGTTTTCTATTAAAGTAAATAATAAAATAAGTTAATTAAAAACTATATGATCATATATTATTTTGTAGATCTGACGTAGTTAAAGTAGGTAGAACTACCACATTGTTTTAGTCTTTTAAGTATACCAGAAAATATACATAGGGCTGTTAAACTTGGGAAAACAAAAAACTAATTTTAATTACTACTGAAAATTAAAAAGGCAAAAGTTTTTATTAAAATGTCTTTAACCCTTGCCTGGGTAAAACCTTTGATCCGATAGAAGATTCTACCAACGATCCGCGAAATTAATAATAAAACCTATAATGTAGTACCACTTTAAATGTAATCTGTGTGCTAGTTTTGAAGCTTAAGTAAGCAATGGCTTCTGTTACACTCCTTTAATAATAATAATTATGGAAGTTATGTTATTATTATTATCTGAATTACTCTGAAATGAGTTACAATATTCAGTGAATGAATGGAAAGCGAATGAGTGGGAATTTTAATGAACTATTGAGTTCTACATAGTACTGTTACTACTTCAACTTTGCACATTACAATTGGCTTTCCATATTTTCACTTTCAAAAACCTAATGTTACAAAAATAGGCTGCATTTCAAAACAAGACATCATTAAGCAACTCAAATGCCGTAATGTATGAAATGAGTAAAGCTGACATATTTACAATGGGTGTTAGACTATGTACATACTGAGTTTTTGTATGTATGTGTCAACATTTTAGATGTGTAGAATGTGCAGCAATTATGTACGTGCCGCTGTTTCATGCTAAAAAGTATATTTGGTAACTTCGATTCGAACAACACTCGCTGGCATGTACAGACACCATTAATATACTGTCGCCGAGTCAAGCGTGCTTTCTGTGTGTATGTGTGTTACCCGACCAATGTGCGAATCCCATAGCCCACTATCACTGAGAAATTGCTTTCAAGTTAAATATTCGTTAAAAAGTAAAATCTTAAGGTCGCAACAACCGAAAAAAATAAAGGTAAGTGAAAATTACATGAAAACAGGAATGCTTTCGCTCCAAGATTACAGTAACAAAATGCTACGAAAACTGCTGGTTACAACATATCCGTTTCATGTTCGATATTCACAGCAGCGTGCTTTCTTTACACTTGTTTTAAGCCTTGCTACAACAATCGCTTGATGTGATGATGCAAAAATAGTGCAAGTGGCCCACAATGCTGTCCGCACAAAGGCAACGCAATGATTTAAGATTTAAAGATTTTACCCTTTGTGGTTTGCTTTCGTCTTTTTCCCCATCCACCAATACTTTGTTCTCAGATAAAAAATGCATGTGGATGCTGAATGAGATCTTTAAATAAGATTGAAAATAATGCATGATGAGTTTATCAATGAGCTCCCATTTTGGCGAGGGGCTGCGTGAAAGATTTTGCAAAAACTTTCTCGTGAAACTAAAGATTTTTTATAAATCGCCCGCTATCTGCAAATCGTTTGATTATGAATGGCACATGCTCAATGTTTCAATGTTTCTTGCACTTTAAATTCTATTAGATTCTTAATTTAAAAAATTTCTTCAATTCAGTTCTGCTCAAGAAATCTTTTATCGCTGCTTTGTACAAATATAATAATAATTCGTCTCATGATTCAAAATTCTTAAATGTTTCGTCGTGTTCTGTACTAACCTAACTAACCGATTTCGACCTGAATCAAAAGGATTCCCCCTCGACACACAAATAGATGAGCACATTTTATTAATTAGCGTACAAAAATTCATTTGTCAACATTTAACCGCGTTACATTAAATTCAGGTATTTAAATACAACAAACAATCGTTTTCTATAGAGTACAAACAGATTTTTGAAAAAAAAAAGATTTCAAAGATGATAATAGTCTTTACTAGCAAAAAATTCTTAATAATGCATAGAAATATTCAGATTAAAACAAAACCCCAGCTCAGCTATTAAGGAAAAACACTTATTTGAAATTGCTGTTGTTTGCAAGTAAACTGCAATAAAATTAAAGTAACGCGAAGATTAGATTATTGTGTACATGTGTGATTATTAAAACGCATTGTTGAGAAATTAGCTAGGACTACCAAATAAAGGCAATTTTTTGCTTTTTTAGTAATCCACTTGATTTAAACGTAACAAACTCCGTAGCGTTATAAGATTTTCTATAACTTGACATATTATCCTAGTTGGTTACTTAATTAGCTGGTTGGCGCTTGGTGGTGATCCTAGTTATTATTTTTTCCTATTGCGTATTTTGTTGTGTCTAGTTTAACTCACAAGGCGAACAATACGAAGACGCTCTGACTTACGTCAATTTAGCGCTAACAATGCTGTTCACTATCGAGTGTATACTCAAAATCTTAGCTTTTGGAATTAAGGTAATCGATTGATTATAATCAATTTATCATTTCTTTTCAACAGTATCTTTCTCTACCTCCCTCCTCTTTACTTTCACTATCTATTCTCTCCTTTAAATATTTTCAGTTTCACTTTCAGTTATTAATTAGCAAAGGAAAACTTTTCAATATGACAATTGATTGAACTGGTACATGATTTCAGAACATGTACCAGTTTTCCACTGTCTTCCTTAGTGTTACAGTTTGATGATTGTGGAGTTGCAGTGTGTGAAGTATTTTTATAAAAACACGTTCCGATAAGAAAGTATTTACCTATAATAATTAAAAATACCTTTGTTTGTCCAATTGTTTTTGACGCAGTTTGTATTAACCACAGTTGTTTGAGAGCTCTTTTTCATTTTTTCTTTCAATTTCATTTTCCTAGTTTGCGGAGATTCGTGATGTGTCACTGTTGTTGGTAGATTTTTCAGGAGCTCCCTATCATTAATTTTCATAAAATTTATTATGGAGTTGTCGTCCTCATGTATTAAATGTATGTTAAATCCATATTGATTTTCCCTCAACAATGTTCAGTGTTGTCTGGCAATTTGTACTACTTTTCACTACCATTGTAAGTGTCATTTCCGGAGTCAGAGAGAGATTCCAAACAATAAAACTCCCCAACTGATAATTATATCCACCGTCAATCTTTCAATGAATGAACGTTATACGTTTTAACTGTGCAATTTGTCCCAATACTTTTTCCTCGTTGTATCATTTTAAACGTTTTGTTTTACTATTTCTATCCACTGCTTTTTTATGTACCGTTACCGTTCAACTTGTTTATTTGAAGATACGTGCTTCCAATTTTTGTTGATTAAAACGTGATAAGCAGTTGAAAGGAAGTCAATAACATTTTTCTCGTCGTTGTCACATTCCAGAACTTTTTTAAAGACCCTTGGAACGTGTTTGACTTTATCACTGTCATTGGAAGTATTATAGATGCACTTGCGATGGAGTTTGCGGTGAGATAATTCGTACCACCTTTTTACGGTTTATATGTAAACTCAATTAATGTATTGGATTATTTTAATTAATGCTCTTTTTCGGATTTCCAGCAAAACTTTATTAACTTAGCATTTCTGAGGTTGTTCCGGGCAGCCAGATTGATAAAATTACTCCGGCAAGGGTATACGATTAGGATTCTACTGTGGACGTTCGTCCAGTCCTTCAAAGCACTCCCTTATGTATGTTTACTGATCGCCATGCTATTCTTCATTTACGCTATCATAGGAATGCAGGTGAGTCATCGTCTCTGCCTTTCTCTAACTAGTTTAGTAAGTCATTAATAATTCTAACCATTTTTCTCAAAGCTACACTCTTGAGTCGCACGTCACTGACGTCACTCTTCAACAGACTATCGTTATGAAATTGGACAGGTTTTCAGTTTTCGTGAAAAAATATTATGATTCGATAGTATGGAAAACATTTTTATAGTTTCAATCAGTTTTATTCAATTTAAGATTATATGAGTGTAGATTAGCTAAAAGTAGCCTTTAGCAGTGCAGCGTACTTATAAACTACTGACAGTGTAAAGGCCAACTTTTTCTTAGGGAAGGAAGGGAAAGGAAAGCTCTTGGTTTTGCTAAAAATGAGGATATAATAACACTGATAAACAATGAAATTTTGTTAATTAATAACTGAAATAAGTATGTATTTACACATAAATATTCAGAATGTTTTACATACATGAACTGTTATTTGTAAAGTGTAGGTTTTCGGGAACATAGAATTCCTGCCAGAAACCTCGATCAACCGTCATAACAATTTTCAGTCGTTCTTTGCTGCCCTCCTCCTACTATTTCGGTGAATAAAACCAAACAAAATATCTATGATACAATTAAACTGACAATAATTCTTGATGATAATCGCTGTACAGTAGTAGTCATCTGAAACAGTACTGTCTTTTAGTGAAATCGTAAAAAATAACTCTGTAGATGTAGACTGATTCGTTGGAGTAAATACAGTGGCAGTACTTAAATTAGCACGTTCGTACATTAATTAATTGTTGTAACAATACTAGATTAATAATCCATAATCTATATAATACTCTCTCGGTGTTGGCGCTGACAGTGTTGCTGCAGCTCGTACTACATAGATAGACATAACGTACACAATTTTTAGTTGAAGTTGAAGCAGTAGAGAAATAGAACTACTTTTACTACCTGTCGTCCGTAATCTTTTAGAGTCATCGAATCGTAGTGTGTAAATAACTAATTCTTATGATTTCACTCTTGTCACAACTTTCTCTATTTTCATTGAGTGCTGTGCAGTACTCAAACTGAGTACTCAAACTACAAAGCAAAAGCAAATGAGAATGAATTCGCATTTACTAAAATATTTAATCCTTCAATAACAAACGTTGGGTTTGAATTAAATAATACACATTAAAAAATAAACCAAACCCAAGCAATGGCCATAATTTCTAAATCTTTAGAGCAGCCTGAAATAGTCTTAAATATTAACTATTTTTAGACGCATTATAATATATTAGTAGTTTTTATTAGTTTGTTGACAAATTATAGAATTTATAGGTTCGTCAAATTGTTCATTTTACTCTTGAGTGCAAATTGAGAAATTGGGATGAATGGAAGAAGAAATTTCCATTGTAATACAATACCGTATCTTTGTACTGCGATAATTAGTTAGATGTTCAATACGGTAGTTCACGAAAGAGCCCACCATCCGGTTGCAGGGTAATTTCTTTGGCCAGAAGTAACTGGTTGGTTGATGACAACCATCCGAAAATATCGACGCTGAAAGCCAAAGAAAGAGACAGAGACAGATAAATGTCCATACTTCTGCGCATTAAAACATAATTTAGCATAACTTGTTTTGTCCACCCTTTTCCGTAGGTATTCGGTAACATAGCCTTGGACCCAGAAACTTCAATCACTCGGCATAACAACTTTCGCAATTTTCAACAAGGCCTCATGCTCCTATTCCGGTCAGTAAACTGGAAGCACATCGAAAGTTATTCTTTTTACACACAGAAATGTTCAAAAGAGTGCTTTTACACACTCATAATTTATTCTACTTTTCAAATACCCATTTATTACAAAATTTGTGATCACATTATTGACGGGACTGTGCCTGAATTTTTATTATATTCACCTTTCAATTCAATACGTATGCATCCAGTTTCTCTTCCGTTCTACCCCAGTCTTGTGTTTTATCTTTGATTAATTCAAGATGACTATGACAAACGAATTTCTTATTTCACTGCGATCTTCTATTTTTTGATATTTTACAAAACAAATTTGTGTGATTTAGCAAAGAGACCTGACCAGACTGAAAAAGTTTTCTGTCCCTCCTCTCTGTTGTAGATTTCTGTCGTGAGTTAGAATATTACAATGATGTTATCGACCAATTTCAACCTTCAGTTTTGACTCTGATTTATTTGACTAATTTCTCAGCTTTGAACAATAGGAGATATACCTTTGTTCGAAAACCCTTTCTTCACGAATGATATACTTATTTATCCCTCAAGAGAACAACAAATCAATTACCATGTGGTTTTTGTCATTCCGTTATAAATATTGTGACCGTTATGATTATCTTTATGATTACTTACTGCAAACTTGAAACCAAAAAGGTTCTGCATGCTGCTTGAGCATGGCTTTCGTACTCCTAATCTTTTGAAAAAAGCTTTTGTACATTTGTTACATATTCTTTATTACTCCATACAATATGTAACACTTATGCCTTTGCTTAAGACATGTACAACATTTGATGAGCTACAAAATGAAAACCGTACGAATTCTGCAATGAATGAAAAAATCAGTAAATTAAATCTGCTTGTGCTAACTTTGATTTTATTTGTGTCGTGTACAATTACGTAGCTGTGCTACGGGTGAGTCATGGCCTTCAATTATGCTTTCGTGCATCAAAGAACGCCCTTGTGATCCCGCATCCAAGAAAGAGGAGGATTCATGTGGATCTAACCTTGCCTACGTCTACTTCGTTTCCTTTATTTTCTTCTGTTCATTCCTGGTAAGTGGCTTTTGTTGAAACTAATCAAATAATGGAATGTAATTAATCATTGATTAAATTTTAACTTTTAGATGTTGAATCTCTTCGTTGCCGTCATCATGGATAACTTTGACTATCTGACAAGAGACTCATCCATTTTGGGGGCCCATCATTTAGACGAGTTCATTAGGATATGGGCTGAATACGATCCTAGCGCCACGTATGTTAATTTTAATATTTCAACAATGACAGTGAGGTGTCTTCTCAATACATATGCACATTTTTGTAACTATTTTTATTTTAGTGGTTACATACATTTCACTGAAATGTATGACATGCTTCGAAATATGGATCCACCTCTGGGCTTTGGAAACAAATGTCCGTATCGACTAGCTTACAAAAAGTTGATCCGAATGAACATGCCAGTAGATGAGAAAGGACAAGTTAATTTTACCACGACGCTATTTGCACTAATTCGTGAGAATCTCAGTATAAAGATGAGACCTGCTGAGGAAATGGACGCAGCAGACAAGGAACTGAGAGAAACCATCAAACACATTTGGCCACTCCAGGCAAAGAAAATGTTGGATCTTGTTGTGCCACCACCAGCGGAAGCGGGCAGGAAAAGAATGACAACGGGCAAGGTATACGCAGGGCTGCTTATCATGGAAAACTGGAAGTCCACAAAATTTGGGAAGGTTCAAACTTCTGGGGTTCCGGTAAGTCCTCTCTAATGACTGAAGGATCTTTTTCTGCTCTGGTTCAAAGTACATTCTATCTCTGACACACGCTAGGCATTTCTCTAATACAAAAGGGCCCCTAATCAATTTTGTCATGCAATGCTGTTTTAATTTTCTGCTCCAATAAAGTCACATTTTCACATGACAGTTAATCATCCGTAGATGTTAGCTACACATTATAGAAAGCTACATAAAAATCTAAAATATTTATCTTTACTAACTGTTCTCAACAAATTGCCTTTTACAACGCCTTTGAATTTCCTTATTTTTTACTCTGAAATGGAGCGGTGTAAATTACCAACTTGATCGAGGCATTAAAAATGACAGTTTTACTAAAGATAAAAAGTAGGAATAGAGGTTTACATACTTGAAAGGTGTTAGTAAAATAAAAAGTAAATTGGGAATTAGAAATCGTCAGCAACGGGACTGCTGCGTTGCATAATGGATATAACTAAATCTCAAAACCAAGGGGAAGAAGATGACGGGACAGCAACAGATGAGGCTAAAGGGTATCTTGAGCGTGGGGGCTCGAGCAGAAACAAGAGAAGGAGCAAACGAAAACGTTCTAGTACTCGGACACGCCCAAGCTGGCAACTTAAGAATGGGGTTTGATTTCCTCTACATAATACAATTCATTTTAATAATAAGAAAAAATCATCTTGTCTTTTGATTGAGTCTGGCGTTTTAAGAGTCATATCGCGTATTCCATTTTCAATTTGAATACGAAAAGTAACTTTTAGATTTTAATATTTCAATTGCAGCTACGTGATTGTATTAACTTACGTAATCATGCACTGATATAATTCAGCAGAAAAATTTCACTCCTCTTAAAAATGTAGGAAGTAGGAACTCGAGTCAATAAGTTATAGGCACCCAAATTTTGTTTACGGGATTTACAATACTGCAAATAGATTGTAGATTTTAGGTGCACTAAGAGCTCCGTAGGCAAGAGAAAACTATGGGTTTCGGCAGTGACAAAGCTAAATTAATGTTTGGTTAATTTAGGAACTATTAGTTTAATATCCTTAAAGGGGGCACACTAAAATTAGGGGCAAATGAAAGTGTTAGGACAATTAAGAAATGATTTAGATTAGTCCATAGAGCGCAATAAGTGTGTGAGTGAGTTAATTAAGTTAACATAACAAGTAGCATTGACTAATGAAGAAATCCAGTAGTTGGACGTAAGGTAAACTAATTTAAACAAACAATAGCTGTACTTACCATTTATATTCTGTAGTGAAAATCAATTAATTTGTAGTTAATATTAGAACATTAACATGGCCGCATTACGGCTTAGAGAGTATTTTAGTTTATATAGTTTTGTAGTGGGGTTATTAAGTATCCGTTTCAGTAGAAAATCATAGGATGCAGCATTTCTGCAATTACGTGTTTGCAACAATTTCTTGGTGCGTGTAAAGTAAAAAAGCCAGTTCGTATAGATGATTTTTGGAATTGGAACTCATTTAACGGATTTAAATTGTTGAATTACTTAAGTTTGATGTATGTAGCTCTTGTTAGAGTTGTAGTAACTACTTATAAAGTACTGTTTTACTCAATGTTTAAAAGCACTATTTAGTATATACAAAAGGTTAATCTTTATTTTATACGTGCACTTTTATCAAAACATTCTATTCTACTAAATCTGTAGCAGCATGCACTGTTGGTATTATTCCTGCCGTGGAAATCGTTTTTAAGTGTATAACCAATTGAATTTCTGTTTATATGCTTTTTTAAAGTCGGTTTTTATTTCGGAATGCAATTCGGTATGTCTCAGAATTGAACTATCTTGAAGGTACAGTCAAGACAGAAGCATGTGGATAAAAAAGATGTTTGCATCAAATGGAATGTTATGACAAGACAAAATAATTATGTTAGCTAATAAGTGAAAATTTTGTATAATTAACAAAACTGTGTGGGTTGTTTAATGTCTAACCTGAGTGTTTGTTTTTATCTAATTGTTGTTTTATGAATAATTGTGAAGCTATGATTATCCAGTAATGTAATTAAACTATTTTCAGCATCAACTTCAGAAGCAACAGGAATAAAGAAAGTTTATTATGGTTTATGCAGGTAATAGAATTACAAGATGCCGTGTCAGACAGCAAAGAGGCAAATGCTAGTCCTTTGCTTGACGATACGAACCCCAGCACGAGTAGAGCAGGGGGCTACGAATTCGATCGAGAATCGATGCAAGATATGGACGAAGGTAAAAATGCATTTATTTACGGAATTTCACAGCTAGTTACTCCGTGTGAAGCAAAAATAGTTATTAGTTCTTAAGATTGTCTTTATTAACTCTCTCTAGATACGATGTATTTACATCCGCATCAATCACGAGGTCGCGGTCGTCGTAGTATGAGATCGCGATCTCGATCTCCATCTCCGACGAGGAGGGGAGTTCATTCTAGTACTCACGACGTGGGCTTCAGCGAAGCTGTAGAAGACATGGTTGATATGGTTCGAGAAGAGACTTCAAGAAGAGGGAGGGCTCGAAGAAAGCTGAGAGGGGATGAGTTTTGCCTTTCTCCCGTTAGATTCCGGCCAGGGTATCACGACAGTGCACTTAGTCCATCCACTCCTGAACAAGGAGCAAACAATGGATTTCTTCCACCTAGGTAAATACATTTCCAGTGAAAGTCATGTTTGATACATTGTACATATATTTAAGTCTTATATGCCCTCTCTTGTAACGTTACAATCACAGATTAAGACGGGCAAACAATAGTCTGGATGAACGGTCGCCAAGTCCAATGTATCACCGTCAGCAAAGACCGTTTCATAATGGCAGCTTTCCGATGCTCCCTGGAAGGCGGTCAGGTAATAAAGCATTTTTTAAGATTGTGCACGACGTTTATTTTGGCAAAACGTTTTCCGTGTTATTAATTCAATGACGGTTTGTTGACAGGCGGGAGACGCCTACCTGCCACACCTCCCCATCCCTCAGCACTTCGTTTGCCACCCTCAGTAAGAAATCTGAACCAGCCAGCTTCAGGTAATCACACGATTCAACTGGAAAATCGGGGTCAAAATGTCGCCCAGTCTTTCTTGTAGAGCGTGGGACTGTGAAAATAAAGCGGTTTATCGCATGTTAGGTTCCGCTGAAGCAATAAATTTCCCTACACTCAATGGTTCTCCTACTTTACGTATGATGAGAACGTTCACACCCGAACCTAGGATAGGATACCGAAGAGAGCTTCCGCGTCCTGGAGTTAGAAGAGATCCTCTGAATTTTGAACAAGCAGTTGCCTTAGGTAGGCAAGTTTCCAATATTCCCAATCCCAATGACGTCTCAAACTGAGACATTTACCACCCTTGATTTCTCAGTTTTTGGAATCATATCTTATCATTGCACCCTCCTCCCCACCCACCACCCACCACCCCTCTTTAATGTGTCTGACTGAGAGCCCAGAGTTTTCATGATTCGTTGATTGAGCCCCTTCTGATGTAATCCAAGGCTGAGAGAAGTGTATTTTGTCAGGTCGTGGTAACAGGATGTTGCCGCCCAGTCCCCCCAGGCAGCAACGCCATGTGCCAAACGGGTACCACCACCAGCCGCAACAACGACAGCCACCACCACCTCCAGCTCCATCATCAGCTCAGCTTATCGGGGGCTTGGGACCAGGACCCTCTTCAGATTTAGGCAGCAGAATGCGTCACCACCTCTCTGATGACGATGATTGGTGCTGACAATTGCTCCTTTCTAATGCTCTAATTCTTCCTCGTCGAGTAGTCTCCTCCACGCTTTTGTTCATTCTACTTGAAAAACCCTTCAACTTGTTCATAGTTTCCTTTCAGCCTTCAAACTGTACTTCATTTTTGGCTCAGGGGCTCAGACGTTTATTGTTGCCTTTAATGTCTTAGACATACGACTTGTTGAATGCATGTGAATGTTTCGTGATTCGTGAATGAATTTCCCCTTCTACACTCAGTCATTCATTCCTCCCATCTCGTCATTGCAACCATGTACGCATTTTTGTGCAGAAAGGCCACGATTTTTTTACACGAAAATAAACTATACAATACAGCACTAAAGTCCGCTTCCATTATTCTCCACTATTTAAATGCACTCGCTTTCACTTCTTCATTGGATTCTTATCATTTGATTTTCTATAAAGAAATAAAAGACCGCACTTCATTTTTGTAGAATACAAAAGAATAGTAAAATATAAATAAAATTTGTAATCTATTTTCTTTGTTCAGCCATTTATAGTCGATATGTACTCGCACAATAGTTTGCTTTGGTAAAAAGAATTTCTTTTCGTGGCCTTTCTCCAATTTCTATCCTAAATCCCTGTCCAAACCCTGTGTGTGCTTCAGTTTTACTGTGTATCATGAAAGGAGCGACTCTGTGTGCACTCGACTGCTAAATCTATTTTAACTACGTTAGCAAAAATACAGATGTAAGTGACCGACCATTTGTGTTCCAACTCTGAATGAGAGGAATGCATGACAGTTTTTTGACAAAATTGTGTAAAAAGAAACGAAAAAATACGACAAAAATTGAAAATAAATATATCATGATACAAACCACTTTGCTGTGTCTAGCTAGGCTGTGCGAAAGGAATAAGATTGTAAAACTTTCAAAAATATATCAGAAAGCTAATTCTTATAACTTGTACGGTCTACTTTGTATTTAGGAGTTACATAAAAAGTTTTAAAAGTTGCTACTGTATTGCATAATGAATAAATAAAATCTATATATTATCTATCCACTGTACATGTAATACTTAACTGTATGTAGATTTACCCGTTCAAGTTGAGTGAACAGTAAAATAAAAATGAATTTCATCTTGACGCTTTTATATATTGTAATTTGTAAAATAAGCAGAAACGATTTGATATCATGAATATGAATGTAATATGGCATATGTATTAATATGAATGTGTACAGAAATTTCAATACGGAATGTGTATGTAATTTATATGTAATTTTTTAGAAATATGTATATAGGTGAACCAAATCTGTATAGTGTACATTATTTGTTAATTATTATAATCATTAAATTATTCTAAATAATTGTAAATATTTTGGTTAAGGTTTAATTGTTGTGTGAAGAATATTACGGAGAAAAGAACATCCAGATAATAAGGAAAAAATATTTATGTCATGTCTATAAAAACTACAAGAATATATTTAAATTGATTGTCTACTGTCTACTATATAAAATAATATATGGACCTTCGTTTTAAGATTATATAGCTGACAAGATCTAGTATTATCACCAACTTTTAATCAAAACTGAACGTTCTGACAAAGACATAAACCTAAATTCTCAATTATCATTATAATCATCTGCGATGGTAAAGGATTTACATTTAAGATAAGTGATTTCTTCAAAACTTTGCCAAAAACCAATCACTGTTCCAGAATTTCTACACTTGAGACTATGTTATTTCGAAATTATTTCCAATAAAACTCAAAATGTTGATAAGCATACGTAAAAACTGGCTTTCAGGTCAAGAGAAAATATACTACTCCTGCAATGCGTCAATCATTTAAAATGTAGGGAATGGACGTAGGTAAACCTTTTAATTACTAGTTTTAAAATAAACATTTTATTCAGCAAAAGCATCTTCACATAGGCAAGAATACATAAACATTGAATAATAATGATGATATCTTTTCTTACTATGTATAACTTGCTATATTCCAGTGTGTAGCACATCACATCAAATTGGACAATTCCTTGCCATAATCCTATTTTATCTACAATCCATACTAACTATAACATTTCGTCTACTTAGACCAGATCTTATCTTTACCAACATACATACCTGTTTTGATGTAACCAAAAAGTTTTAACAGATTCATTCCGTGCCTGCACCAAATAGCAAGTACTAATGCGTACTTGTGTAAGCCTTAACAAAATCAAAAGTTGCACCCGATGCCTTAAATCCCTTAATAATTAATAGAAATGCCCAAAAGTTTTAATAGTACCTTTTTAAATGATAAAGTTGTGCTTAGTCATATTCTTTGATGGACGCACCTTTTTGCCCCCAAAAATGAACATATTGGTAGCGTCATATTGGTACATTGCCCATTGTCAATTACAAAATCTATATAACCTAGTCTAGCCCGAATGATCACAGAATTACAGAGAGAAGGTTTTGCTGAACAAAGGGCTTGGTGTAGCTACATACATCTGCCCGCGGCATACAAAGGGTGTCTCCTTCACTTCATTTAAAACATTTACGAAGAATTTAATTTTATAATGTTTTCTACCTTTAATTTGTACATAACCCCAAGAATCTGGCTGTCTTACTTTCAGTGCAAAAGGTGATTGGAATTATGAACAAACCAGTGTGAAACTTACAACTAAAATAATATATCTACATAGCCAAAGAAGTTTTCTTTTTAATTTGTTTTGAAACTGAGACAGACATACAAAAAGAAACTAAAAATAAGTCCACCTGGTTTTGTTAAGAGACTCCGCTAAGTTGAATACTTCGTCAATGACAGTGTTCTAAAATACAAAAACGAATGGAGATTAGCCCAAGATTTTAAGACAATAGAGAATTATCTTTAAAGACTTTTAAAAATTTTAAAATTTACCTGTCACGTCCACTACGACGGATTTCTTCCAACCAAAGCAAAAATACCCTGCGCCAGCACCTAGCGCCACGGCAAGACATAGCCAGACATTATATGTCATAAAGATGAGCATGAGAAAGTAAGATATAACCATTTGGACGATGTGAAGAACTGTTTGCCAGCAATGTACTCCACTTAAGATTTTCACTCTGTTAAAAGACAAGTTAAATGTTATAGCATTTATGTATAATGTAAATCAATGAAGCAAGCATTCATTTTTTCTATACAATTTTTCAGAGGAAAGAGGATAAAATGATCGAGTGCATCACATACTTATAGGAAGTTTTAACTGGAGTGCACTGTGCATTGATAATAGTAACAGAGTTTGTGTCACCACCAGCCACCAAAGAAGGTGAATTGGTGTCGTTAATATTAGCATTTGTATTGTCAGTTTTATTCGAGTCGGGTTTTCGAGAGCAGCCACTTGTAGGTTCGCGTTCACATTCACAAGTGGTATGAGTCAAAAACACAGGATTAATGTCGCGTTTGAAAGTGGTAATAAAAGAGGTCGCATTTCCAATTCTGAAGTCAATGGGTTAGGAAACAGGAACGTTAAAGAAATTGAGGTTAACAAATTATAAGCGCAAGAGTTAATTTTTGTAGCAAATAATGTTACAAATATAAATAAAAGCAAGCGCTCATCTTACTGGACGGTTTTATGAGTCTCCCGCATCGTCCCATTTTCCACTGGAACTGCAACAGTGCTGAGTTGGACCGTTTGGAAGCTATGGCGGTAAAGATGTTCCCTATAAAACTTCAGTCCTTCATATGCAAATGCAAGAAGGAATATTACTATCATGGAAATTATCAGTCCGCCGCTGTCCGTTGTCTTCCAGAACTCAAAAAGTATCGTCGCACTCACTCCGCCGTGAAAATACATCTACACATGTAATCAAGGTACTTTTGAGCAACAGTTGAAAGAGTTTGTTTTGGTAAATTAAAGATTTCAATAATTGTAATCATTTGTTACATACGTCATGCATTCCCATGCTGTGTTGATCATGACTCATTGATGCATTGTCGTCTGTATGACTGGAATGATCATGACCAATTATTGTAGCTGGGGAAGCAGTGGAGGAAGACATGTCTGTTCCTCCCATGTCATGCCCACTGTGGTCATCATGACCGTGATGGTGATGACTATGATCCATTATAGAAGACTAGTTGTGCTATATAATAAAGGCTGTTCACCTTTCCCTTTGGAATGAACACAGTCCTGATGCCACTCAAAGAATGAAATGTGTTTGTTGGTCAGTACGTAAATTGGTCGAACTTCTTTGAAGGGAGTTGATGAATACAAAATCTATAAATAAAAATTAATCTTGGTTTACAATTATTTGATTAAGGTGTAAAGTATAAGAGAAAAATATTTTGCACGAAAGGAATATGCAAGTATGCATATTATACAGCGGCTTCCAAAATAACTATAGCCACGATTCATATACGGCAAATAGACAAGATAAGACAATGGAAAAACTTTGCTAGGTCCATCCCTATTTGGATCAACCTCTCTGGATATTTATTAGTAATATAATAAATGATGTGCATTGCACTAATAAGTACAAAACCACGGTTCATCAATCTACAATAATTGTGAGCGAGTCTGTGACACAATGCTTAATTTTCAAACAATGAAGATATGAATATGAACTATGTAATATGTTTACTATGATATTTCACACTCACGCGCAAGTAAATTGATTCACAGTGAAGAAAATGAAGTAAACTGTATGTGTGTGCAATAATTTTAAGCACATGGACTCCAGACAAAACTTACACAACAAACACAAAGCTTCGTATAATCTATAAAAAGTTACATCTAATGTACAAGACGTCTGTCAATTATTTTAAGTTATTCCCGTTTCAGAAATGTGTGGCTGTGACTATGTAATCTATAGTTGAAATATTTCTTTTTGGTTATTTAGTTAGCCAATTAGTCTAACCGTTACCACTGTTCTTTGCGGTTAAGGTTTTTACTAAATTATTAAGCTTTTACCAATGACTCCTTTCCATGAATTTAAATCAGAAAAACCCACACGCTGCACTTTCTTTGAAGTGGAGTTTGATGTGATAAGACAGTAATGAATCAAGAGCCATTCTAAACTTTATACCGGAATAAGTCCACAAACCACATCTTACGCTTACTTTGTTGCATCTATAGAGATAGACCACGGTCGAACAAATGCAACAGGTTCTTTCATTTCTCTCTTTTGCCCTATTTTCTGTAGGTTTGGAAGTTTGCTCTTTATGGATAGCAAAAATAAACTTTACGTTTACGATTAGCTTTACTTTGTGTAGAATTCCACTCCAATGATATTTATAAACTAAATATATAACCGAGCCCCAACCTACAAGCACGTTCCATTTAATACAGTTATCATAGGGTTTTAGGTACTACCGTAGCCAAAGCTTCACAGGACAAGGCATGCCCTGACCTAGTTTCATTAAGCAATGTGAACCCACTGTCACAAATCATTGCAACAAAATACAAAGTCAAAGGTAAAATGTTTACGCTTTGAAACATTTAACAACCAGTAAAAAAGGGTTTTATCATTTATTAATTAAAATACATGCTCCGATTAATTAACTAAAATCAAGGTCATACTAAATATCGTGATAAAGTTCTTAATAGGTAAAGTAAGATAAAGCTTAACCTAGGTGTTAACCTTTCTCTGGAGTCAAAGAAATGCAGCGAATACTGCATTTAAATCACGTTTACCTATACTTAAATTTATGTATCGTTTAGGTCAAAAGTTAGACACGGTTACCTAACTGTATAGTTGCACAAAATATCAACAAAAGACTGTACGAACGTCAGCACATATAATAAGGAAAATTAAGAGTCAGGGAGTCAGCACGGATTAGGATGACGGTGACAGAATTCGTATTCAAAAAGTAAAAATAAAAAAATAAATCCATGATAATTCTAATCCCAGACTCTTATCTACCATTTTTCATTTCAAATTTAAAAGTATGGTGGTTGGTGATTAAACTAATTGAATAAAATAAAACACAGTGTTAAGTCTTCTTTGATTACGGACTTTAAAAAATCATCCATGCCGCAATAGTGGATTTATAGTACCTTTATAATGTCTTTATGGTGCGATGTCGGTGTCTGCTTCTATACCATTGAGACTACGTACCTGAATTTTTACCTATTTGTCTCATGTTGAAACCAACAAAAATTATATCTAACATAAATTTTTATTTTCATTCCAATTATTTAAAAATGTTTTGTTTAGATCCGCTTCGGTTATTCTTAGTAGCAAAGAGTGAGACTCCTTAGGTCGTGGCCAATCCAATAATATACTATGTCACGTCCTGGTTATATTACTCGAAACTCGAAATTCGAATTTGAGAAATTTAGATTGTTATAAAAACTTTCTCTTTTAAAAATTCATTTGTCAAATTACTATGTATCATACTACAAAGGAAAGAAAAAGTGCTCATGCAGTTTCATTTCATACGTAATCTTCCTGAAGCAGTTTTTTACTGCGTTTACAACACATACAAACGCACGCAAACGCAAATCAACACTACATAAAAATAATAGGATAAAAGTGCATTTCAATGACAAATAACCATTGTCCCATCATAGAAGTTATATAATTTACATAACATACCTTATAGGCCAATATGTGATTAATTTTGTCAAAACATACCGCGTGGTATACAACCTAACTCATGTCCTAACTCCTTGTGCCTAAGCCAGTCAATTTGCATACTCAATGATACAGAAAGTAAATCTTGCACATGTACACTGTTTTGTACAATTAACAATTAGAGATTAGCAACCTTGCCCGAGGCGTCGTATTGTATTATGTATCACCTACTATCATAAAATATTAAAATATTTTTAAGTGAACAAAGCAAGAAGCAATATTAAAATTACATTCTGAAGTTGAGCCACAAAGATCAACAATAACCAGATTTAATGTGAGTAACCGTTATAGTTATAGAGTGAATTAATTTTACACCTTCAAAGTTAGTAAAGTCACACAATTTTTCACTTAAAATTCTTGTACATATTAAGTACAAGTACACATTCTAAGTGCGTACATATTGTACATAATATATATTATTTAGAATTCAATGATTTTATTATTTATTATTATTGGATTGGCGTTTGTTGATAAGTTTTACTAAACTCTGCTTGAAAACTTTTGTAGTCCGTTACAACACAACTTTATAATCTTCAGCTTTTGCACTGGACACTTTTAAATTATGATAAAAAATTTACTAACCAAAATGAGTCGAATCGATATTACTTTGTAGTCGAACCAGAAGGACAGAGGTAGATGAGATACGTCTCGCAGAGCAGTCTGACGGAGTGTGTGGAGTTAAATTAAAGTAACTCGTATTATCTACCAGAATAACATTTTCATATTATCATATAGTGCAATGATTGCACTGCAATCAAGAGTTTAAGCTTTACTTGCTTTTGCTTTTTACTTGAACCAAAATATTTTAACGTGGTGGTGTGTGCATCGCGTCCCTATTGTTGATCTTACACATATTTTGTACATCGTACATAGTAAAATAATAGTTCATTTCACTTCAGTGATCAAGTAATCAGTAATGGCTGCAGGCTGTAACTAACTAACAAACTAACTCGCACATGCAAATTGTATTAACAAACTTACAAGGAACACCTAAAATGCGATAATACGTTATGTGGTCAGTCAGTCAGTATACAACTATCGAGCAACAAGTCTCGCCAGCGGAAAGACGAATTAATTAAAGGATGCACTGACTGAACTTTCTATGATGACGGGTTGTTTATTAAATGTATTGTATGGATGTAAATTAAACTTATACATTGTAGCTATGAAATTAATTCCAAAATACTCAACACTTTGCCACTCAGCACATTATATTAAAACTAAAAAAAGAAAGCCTAGCAGAATTGGCACTGTTGAGAAGAATGCCATGTTAAAAGATGGACAAATTGAGGATTAGGTATGGGTAGAACTGGAATAGTTTTAGTCCAGTTTTGTGAAAACTACGAGTAAAATGTGCAACAATGTATTTTATTGTACAGTTTATTATAAATTACTGACATTCTCCAAATGTTAACAATTACATTCTCCACAATTGAAACAGGAAAAATAGATTTATCTTCTGAGGAGAATAAATTACCAAATATTATCCAGTTGCTAAATATATTTTAGTTTAGTTTATTTCTTTCTGTTCTGTCAGTTACAATTGTATGAAAAGCGCTGCAACCACGGCAGATGCTGCGTATGAACATGAACAGACATAACTAATCATAATGGTGGTATAAAAATGGTGCAGGTGGAACTTGTTTCAATTCCTAAAAGAAATATCATGAGAATACTAACTCTACAATACAATCTTCTATATAACAGACTAGTGGAGAGTGAGTGTCGATCGAGGTTGTTCATATATTACGTCATCCGAAAATCGTCTCTTGACCTGCCCAACCAACCCGCTTTCGCAATCCTACAATGTTATTTTCCGTGGTGTAGTGCTAAAAAGGGACCTAATTTGGGTCAATGAACCACACACCCTAGCGATGTCCTAAATTATGGACAGTCCCTTTATACTAAAGCAAGCAAAGCAAGGGTTTGTTTGCATACAGTTGCTTTGGTTTT
>VYYJ01002067.1:0-24254 GCA_021029165.1 Cyphoderus albinus | reverse complement strand
AATGCCCTATTGGGTCACCTTTTTATCGATAACTCCCACCCGGTGCGTTGCCGCAAACAAATTCCAACGGATATGAATAGTACTCGACGAGAGCTTTCGAATGATGTGCCACACATTGCCCAACTCAAACGGTAGTTATTCGCCATTTATACCCAAAAAAATATTGATCAAACTAAAAATGACCAACCATGTTTCAAGTTTCAATTCAATAATATGCATCAATGTCAATGTAGCTAGAGCACTCTTCAACTGATTGTGAGTGGGTTCTTTTCTTTACTGAACAAACTCATTTCAAAATTGATTTAATTATTAAAGTGGCACGATCCTCCAGTATATTTTCTTTGATAATCAAATCAACTCTTACATAGTAATGCAACATATTCCAAGACTTTCTTTCTTTTAATCTTAAATTCAGATATAATCAATATATTGAAAACATTTAAAAATTAAGCCTTTACACATGCAATGCAAACATAACTTGGTCCACCTCCACCTCTACTTAATACGTTGAATGTATTACGTTCTGAGACGAGTCTCTAAGGATGATAAGATAACTGATACTACCTTTACCTTTTAATATTGTTAATTATTAAGAGTTCAGGAGCACCAACCATTTATGTATTTGATTGATAACGAATAGCGAACAAAGATTATGTGATGTCTCTGGTGCTTTGCAGACCCTTTGTCCTGAACTTGCACAGCTAGTGGATATTGATGATCAGTCATTCGTTACATCTTCTAATGATACGATGCGATATGACATGATCAAGATGCTTATAAATAATATGTATTTTTGTTCTTCTCTACCATCTACTACATATAAAAAGCCGAAAGCGAATGCGATGAAACAATGCAGCGGAACAAAAGGTTATTACTAATTTATGACGCCCATTGCATTGAACTAACTGGCCTTTGTGAATTGTGACTAAAATGCAATTATGTAAACAACTTAAATACAACTAAATATCAGCGGCTGCTTAAAAATACATCTTTTAACAAATAGGCACCTAGAATTACATATGTAGGTACTCTGGGTTAATTAATGAATTGATCAGGTACATTTTTATTAGCAAGGCCGCAAGGTGTTAATACGGGAGTTGAATCGTTTATCTTTTTCAAACATTTGAGATTTGATATTGCCTACAATAGCAGTTGCATAATGTAAGAATATAAAAATGAATTATAATTTGTAATGTGATTAATATGTGACATTGTCATTAGCAAAAGTAAAAATATACGGCTTCTGCATACCATTTTACATGATATGATGCAAATGCAAATTCTATACAAATGGAAAAAGTCAATATGTACATATATCTGAATTGAGTAAAAGGCTTAGAGCGTACCAGGATTGTGTAAATGTCATAATACATCACCACGATCCCTATTAAACTACTGCCGTACTTAATTTTGACTATTAAACAATAATAAAAATAATAAAATCGAAATGGCACTAAATCGCTGTACAAGTAGAATTTCAGTATGTAATGTAATGTTCCATAAGTTTTGTGGTTTACAGTTTGATTAAGGAAAATTTATTTTTCCAGATTTAAGCCAATCAATATTCTAAACTGTCAAATATCTGTTGAGTCAAATTCTTTAAATTACCTTTATTATGGTTGCACGACATGCTCATGCTCCCCCTAAAAATGCCATGTACGTAAATATTTATTATGTTCAGCTGAAGGTTACGCCTCATTTTACAAAATTATAAAACAAATGCCTATTAAAGTATTATATATGATTGTATCTAATCTAACAACTAACAACACATCGCTACATTCTTGTATGTAAACAAAAGTAAATATACCTATGCTAAAAATAATGAAATAAACATTTACTGGCACTTGGCACCTTCTGGCACGATCTCAAAAATGCATGCCATGCCTGTGTAAGTAATCTAATCTAAAGATTCTCTATAAACAAGAATTGTTAAAAACGTTTTAAAATGCCTTCAACTTCAAATTGATGAAGCACTTCCAGAGATCGATAAGTACACAAGAGCTGACAATGCAATTACTTTTATTTATCAAATTAACTTATTGAGAATCTTACATGTTGGCTTCCAGTGAGATTTTTGAGGGTCCAATCAGAAAAGTCTGGAAATCTGAGTCAGAATCTGGGTATTTACAAGAATCTAAAACGTTTTAATATACATCACTTCACTTCGTAACTACGTCCTGCGTGGTGTGGACACTACAAAGCACTAATTAAATCACAGGAGTATTTCTTTTCAACATCAATATCTATCAACTGCGAACAATATATTATTGTAAAAAAGTTGTGTATTAACTCTCCACTAGCACCACCATTAACCTTGAGCCAGTGTTTCACGATAATATCCATTCCGTGTCTGTCAGATATTATTTTACTTTATAATCATAATATCCGTTTTTACTCACTTTTCTCAGAGAGATATTCAATTGAGTTTCCAACTGACTGAAGGATGTATCAGATGTATGATGAGAATGAGAAGAGATCTCATTTTCCTCCCTCATCTCGCCTCAAATGTGCCACTGCCATTCACAGCTGCGAACATGCATAAATGAAGTCTTATATGAACTAAAAAGTACAAGCGGATTATAGAAACGAAACGACGAGATGAGATATGAGACAGACATTAAAGCAATAGAATAACAAAAGAAGTTCATAATACACACATACAGCATTTGGCATTATGAACGAACGAGGCTATCGTTTTATTTTTGTAGACCTTGTAAAACTTATAATACGTGGTCCTAACTTCACCCTATTATTATAGCCCAATGCTTTGATAGCGAACTTCGGTATTTAACTGTGCTGTTTGTTTACCCGTGAATTTTTAGCTTTTATTCACAGTGAATTTCACACATTCACAATTTATACACAAAAGCTGTTAAGCCGAAACCGCTCAATAAGGTGACTTCTCACGTAACGATTATGACAGATTTTGTTACTTTGAGGCATAGGCAGAATTAGTTTTGAGAATTATAATATGATGCACATTTGATCGTACGCAACGCAATGGTTTAATCGCGTACCTTAGATTTTATGCAATTGCTGAGGGAAGTGGCAGATTAAACTGAATACTGAATAGGTATTTGCAAATTACAAAGCCGTATTCACAGGTCATAGATTAGATTCACAAAATGTAAGCGTGGAATCAGTCGAAAACTCTGTATTCACAACAGGCTTGCAAAAGTGGGACATAAAATGATTACGGGAAAATGGCTATTTAATTTTATGGTGTCGGGATGAAATGAAATGCTAAAGAAATATAGATTTATTGTGGATGCGAGGTTCTTCAGTTATTGATTTTTCATTTTATTTTAATCTTTGCATTTGTTTGCTGTTTTCTGTTCAATATAAATATGAAGGTGCTAGGATATGACTATGCAAGCAAACTTCTATGCGCAGCAACATTTGTTTCTAGTACAGTTTTTATTACCATTCGTTTGATTTATAGTAACATTAAGTCGTTTTAAATACTTCCTCTGTTAATGTTATGTTAATAAACCAGGACTTCACTTTAAAAGTCAATGCATTATTCATACAAAACCTTTTGTGACTTTATAGATTTATCCTCCATTACTAAACTTACATAATCTTATATCAGTCTTTTTCAACCCCACTACCCTCATAATGGGGAAAATGTGGGTCGGCCACAAAAATGAAACCAATGATGAATATGTGAGTGCATATCTATCAATTATTTAAACAAATCTTAAATTCATATTGCAGATTGCATACAATGAAACAATCGTCCAACATTACTTTGCATCACAAATGTTATATGTATAACTTGAGACTTCTAATGTCAATCAATAACACTGAACATTACAATCATTACAATACGTTTAACAGAACCTTTATCCAAACTAGAAACTAGTCTCTATTTGACTTCAATTTTCGACTTTGACAAACACTTCATTACATTAATTTCAACCACTTGCAGACAGTTTCTTGATCTTAAACAAAACATCTTTGCACCTTGCTGTCAATAACTTTGAGCACTTGCGGGCATCGATTTTGAAACTCGATTACAATGATTTAAATATTCTACCTAGGCTTGGGTGTTTCCTCTGTCCGCAACTGAGGGGAAAGATTTCTTTCAAACACCGAACTAGGAACAAACTTTTTGTCCTCTAATGTATCAACTAATTTACCTGAAGCTACTTCTTGTAACAATCTATCTTCCCGTTGCTCCTCAATACTCTTCTTATAAGGTGTGTACTTATCGCTAATTGCACCTTCCACAGCATATCCAATTACTCCCGCAACTATCGCAATCGGTAAGGTAATTATCGGTGCGTAGGTTCGAAGCATAGCCCAAAATACCGGTAACATGGCTCCAGTTGCACTTTGAGAAGTTTGTCGGTTTGGTATTAATTGATTAATTCCGACTTTTTTCAAATTGAAGATGAATCCAAAAGAGTCTAAGAGAATCGAGAAAAATAAAACCGTACGCGGCGTGAATTTCTTGGCCAATCTTCAAGATGTTTTTCAAGATCTACTATATAAACCTTAACCTTCTGTCCTTGACTTCCGGTACTAGTTAGGTTTAGGACATTGACGACTGTAATATTAGGTAGCTGATGATCTGAAATGAATCTAAACAATAGAAAAGAAGATTTCGAAGATGATTCACACTTTGGATCATTGGCGAATTGATGTTTCTCTAATTTCTCTTCTACTGGCAAAGCAAAACAATTTTTACAAATATTTGCAAAGTCAAAAAAAGCATGCTGTTAGCTTTAGCTGTTGTTAAATGCACTATTTTTTATTGACAGACAATACAAAATCTAATGAAATGTTACCAAATAAGAAATTCAAGAAATGAATTAGAAGCTTACCGATTTACCAATTTAATTTACTGGCGCATATCAGATCAGTGTCTTCCTCAAAATATTCCTCATAACAAGTCACTTTTTAGAAGCACTATTTTAGTTTTTCCACTTTTTCGTTATTGATTTTATTGACTTTATTTTGCGTGTTTTTTTATTTAATTTTTATTCCTTAATCAGTATGATGCAAGAGATGCAATTATTGCAATTATGCAACACACTACACAAACAATGAACAAACAAGAAACAACAATTCTCTCTCTCTGTCTGTTTTTATCCTGCTTTTCAGCTCAGCTTTCTCATTCTCACCACCACCACGTGACGAGACATATGATGCACACGGACAATCTTATTCTCATCTCCTTGCATTTTTCTATGTTCCAGAACTGAGATGTCAAATCATGAAAAACCATATATGAATGAATGAAATGGTTTGCAATTCAAACTTCGAATCTAGTGTGTCATTACTTCATCATGACATTCGATGCCTTCATGACTCATGAAGGAATTGTACTGGCTGGAGAAAGAAAGAGTTTTATTTGTAGGGCTTAAATGTCAAAGAACAAACTTTTTCATTTCAATGAAAATGAACCATTCATAAAGTTATGAATCATTTAACCGTTTGTTACATAATAATTTGCAATTTCGCACGTACTAAATGCATGAAAAACACTTTGAATCTCGTTTTATTAACTTGAATACATACAGTTCATATTAATGACCCGAACGCAAGGAAAGAAAAAGCACGTTTGGACGTTCAAAGCTTTTATCAGCTTTCATTTATTTTGCATTTTAGAAAAATTGGTGCACACAAGCTTTTCCCAATTAAATCCTCCTACTTTTAAACTAGCAGACCTAAATTAGATCTACCAACTACAGTTTCGGTCTCATGTTCATGTTGCTTCATATTGTTATTGACAGTACTCAAACGAATAATTGTCCTTTGATGGTCACCCTTGCTTCCCCGGAAAGGTTAACCCTATCGCCTACCAAGGTGCAGTACACATTACCACCTCTTGTGGACTGCTGGCGTCCTAACAGAGTTTCAATGACTAGGTCAGAACTCTTAAGAGCCTTTGTAAACTCTTGTGTCCAATATGGTGTCAGAACCGTATGTGCCAAGCCGGTCACGGGGTCTTCATCAATTCCATCCCACGGAGCAAAAAATCTGGAATAAAAATTTGGACGCCCACTTCCACCTTGGATTGCTTCGGGCGATCCTTTAATCGTGACAATAATGTCATGAATTGTAAGATCGCCGGTTGAAATTGTGAGAAGCTTTTTAAAATCAGGAGACACTTTCTCCAGCATTTTTTCAGGGGAAGCTTCCACATCCTTCAACCTTAACAATAAAATTTTTGTACCCGGTGAGTACCGAATATCGGAGACGGAATCATGTGGAACTTCTGGACCCAGAACTGTTGCTACCATTTCTTTAATCCATGAGGAATGTGCAGAGTTATCAATTTCATGGGCGGGGTTCGAGGGAAAGTTGAGTGTAATACGACCGGTCTCTTTAGTCAGACCAGCTCCCAACTTGCCCCTGAATTTCGATTCAAAGTTAATTGTAATCGTTTTCACTTCTGGGTCAAGGTATCTATCTGTTAGCTGGGTCTCTGCAAGTGCTTTTGCTGAAGCTACAGTTGCATGCCCGCAGAGTTCCACCTACAAAAATCAATTGGAGGACACACCTTTTGTAGAGTAAGGAATGTGAAGGAATGTGAAAGTCATCGTTCTTAAATGGACAATTTTGATTAGAAAAATGTCTAACCTCATTTGTCGGAGTGAACCAACGAAGGGTGCGTCGATGTAGATTCGAGCCTTCCGCTGTTAACAAATTCTCACCTTTCTTCCACCCATTTGAGACAAATGCAGTTTCGCTGAGATTAATTTCTGCAGCGATTTTTTGTTTGATATCGTCTGGTAAATCATCCTGGAAAAAAGTTCTGGTTTAATTTTTTTTACAGAATTTATGTAATATTTCTCAGAAATGTAGTAGGTGGGACTAACGTCATAATCGAGAAAGCAAACGGCTGCAGGATTTCCTGTAAATGCAGAATTTTCATTGGTCGTAAAAGCGTCCACAAAATAAATGGGAATTAAGACGGATGAAACCATTTTTTAAAAAAATTCCACGATGTTTTATTTCAGATTAAATCTCACTAATAAATGATACTACACCACAACGGCAACGGAACGAATTCAAGGATAAAAAGGTGATATTACAATGAAACAAAAGCTAACACCCGACTGAACAGATTATCATTTTGATCTCGACTTAATTTGTTATTTTCAAATCTGCTTTCTGTGTGGAGTTAATTTCAACTTGAAACTTATGGTCCGCGGTTAGTAGTGACATTCAAGGATATGTAATGGTCTCTACAAGTTTGTTGCTCGCAACTGTACATTATTTCAAAATTATACATACATTCCAAATTCCAAGCGACATTTATGCACTTGTTGAAATTATCATCTACACACACTACTTGATCCAGGCTTGCAAACCTTGCAACCAACCATCCATAACCATAATCCTTATTGGTAATATAGTGTATTATCAGGAAATCTAAATGGAAATGTTATGTTATTCATACAATTTTAGAGAGGTAACCCGCCATGATAAAGTTACATTAACGTGTATTTACCTAACCACAAGATATGTACGATAGCGTAGTTTTAAAAGACAATTACCAATTCAGATTCGAATAATTCATATTACATCATTACGCAACACAACAAGTGAAGACGCTCTTATTTTTTTGCTTTTGAAATGAAAGGTGTTAACAAATGTTTACAGGCTTGTTATTGACAACGTATTATCTTTTATAATTAGCAGAACAGAGTATTTTTCAGCAGGCAGAAGGCTGCATGATTAGTAAACTCAAGTAGATAAGTAAAAAACTTTTCCTCATATATGTAGCTTTTCCTATATGAGAAGAGGAGGTCATAATCTCTTTCCTTTGACTTTGTCTTTGACATTCTATTGACAAAATTATGAATATGATCGAAGTCTGTTAGATAAACTTACAATTACATAGACAGTTTCATTCAACTTCACCTTTCATGCTAACAAATCCAGAAGAAAATTCTTAAAAGATAAATACTACACGTATGCAAAAATTAAAAATCTAGCCTACCCACTTCGGCATCTTCTACGGAGCAGGAAATTGAACAATGACTCCGGGCATTCTAAATCCAGAAAAGAAATCTAACTTTATAACTTTAAAATATGTATATATTTTTTTGAAATTCTTGTCATGACCGTTTATCATATCATATTATGTTAATCATATTACGATGATGTGAGGTAAGGTTAACCGTTAACATTTGATCAAATCATAAATTCAGATCCTCATCATCTTCATTCCGATACAATATTCGATTCGCTGGCTGTCAAACTCGCACGCATAATACAATCACTATTATATTGGTAATTATGTTACACAATTTGTGTAAATTGTTTAGTTTGGTATTTAGTATATCTAACTATATATTATATAAATGCAAATACGGTTTCATTTCAATTCTTTCAATTCTGAAGATGATGATTTGTATCAATGGTGGCCATCGGCCATCTTACTGAATGACACGTTAATCCATAGTTTAGAATCTAAACGATTCACTCAACGTTTATGTAATTAGTAATTAGTTTCAAGTGCAAGTCAATTAAAATGGTAGTTGACGAGCTGCTATAAAATGTTTTCACAGTTCGCACAAACACTATGTACAAACAAGTAATCTAGTGCGTGTGTGTATACTTCTTTTTTGACAATCATTGCCTTGCTTTTGCTACGCTACTCTTCTGCTTGACGTTGTATTTTCCTAGTCTTTCCCGGGTACTTTAAACAACACATCAGTGTAAACAACCTCATATTGTCAACATCAAATTTTCCAATCGAGAAAAGTTAAATATTTAAAATACTCAGTTTGATTAAACCGGAAACGGGGCATTTTTTTGACAGCACAGCCCTTTTTGTCACAGAGACATTGAATTCAGCTTCGAAGTTCAAAGTTGGAATAATTTGGTACACACGCAGGTTAATCGTTTATCAGTTTTTGACACAAAAATGGATTCAGATCTGAAAGACCGTTTACTCCAAAGTGAAATACAACACCTGGGTCAAATAATTCAGACCCTTTCATACGAACTCATCTTATTGCAGGATTTTATGAAGAATGAATTTGGTAAGATTGTTGTTGAAAAAACACATACATAATAATATTTAATGTCAATCTATCAAAGGTCAATGTTATCAATGCATCAAATGCATGTAAGTACATTGTACATGCACTCGAGTCGAACCAAATCAGTGAAAGCATTTTTACTGGAACAGGTTCCAAATACGAGAGCTATCGTCGCAAATATGGCTTGCAAAAAGGCAGCAATATAATTAACCAATTATCTGGCAAAAAGAACGCGACACATATTCCCAAAGGCGCAGCTTACAGTTCAGCTACACCAACACCACTCAAGAAAGACGCACAGGAAGATTTCGATTTCGAAATTGGGTCGCTTCTTGAAGGAGATGATATCAGCAACGAAAATATTACAGAGAAAAGCAGATCTACGACAGGTTTGGAACTTATTACCAAGTCAGAAAATCAAAATCAGGATGACGGTAATAATTATATATAATAATTCATGATATTTTGTTCAGATTATAATAATGTTACTTTTTATACATAACAGTTATTTATTTACGTTTAATATGACACGTTATATTGGAATTTACCTTCGTTCAGTTTAGCACTGCCGTAACGGTTACGGCGTAACGTTTAAAATGAAATGAATAGTGCTTTATTTATTTCTTTAGACTAGGAATATTATTATAAATACCAATTTTAAAAACACTGTGCACCTTCACGCACGTGTAATAAATATAAATGCATTATTACTGTGTCTCTAGAATCCTACTCGGAATCATCTGACGAACACTTAAAGGATCCGTTGGATGAAGAGGAATCGCGACCGGGAGGGAGGAAGAAAATGAAAATTTGGCAGTATTACGATAAAATTATTTTGAAGAACAATAAATTTACAGCACGCTGCCACAAATGTCACAACTTGGTTAGTTCTCGAGCTTCGAGAATGGTAGATCATCGAATAAAATGCAAGCGCATGAAAAAAACCTTGGGGGAGTCATTGGCGCTAGCAAAATTTGAGACACTAGAAGCGAATACAACGGGATCTAATAACGATTACGAGAAGACGGTAGACATTGGTGAAAGTTCGTCGAATGACCCTCTTGGTCAAAGTGGTGACATTGAAATGCGTGCAAGTGACGATGACAATGAATCAAGTAGTAAAAGAGGTGGACAAGCCGGGCGTGCTATGGATATGGTTTGGAAGTACTATGAAATTGTTCACGTTGATAATCTCAAAAAGGCTAAATGCCTAACTTGTGGGTTATACGTAAGCCCGAAGGCTGGAAGAATGCGTCAACATAAGATTGCTTGTATCGAGGCAAGCAAAGAATAATTACTTGTTAGTTTTTAGTGTCAGTGAATAATCACAATCAGTGTCGGTGAGCCATTCGTTGTTTTTAGTTAAGCGTTTGCTAATTGTCAAGTTTAATTCTGTGCGTAATGCTTAAGAATTTCTATTGTTGTTCCCACTTTCGATAAGACCTAATTTATTGTATTGTGAATTTTAGACACTTGTATAATTAGAAGGATCTCTAGCTGAATAAAAATTCTGCGCAAAATACTGAGAAAAAATTGCACAACATTATTCAACCTTCGCCTTCTTTTTGCTACTCTGGCTAATTTATATTTTCTTTCTTTTAGACAAAATCATGCATGACATTCCCATTCACAGGTTCCATTCCATTTCTCTTTCACATTTGATATATAACTTACCAGTATTAAATTGTCGTAAATTTTTATAGTTGATTTTCAGCAGTCAGCACTCAGATTTCAGTGCCCGTTTTTGTACCTGTGAGCCTGTGACGCATTGTCGCGTCGCGGTTTTGAGGTTCTCTTTACAAGATCATCCTGTCTCACAATCCTCCGAACGAATGTTCGCAAAAACTTCTCTGTTCATTTCATAATATGAAATTCATATAGATGATAGAGTCGTCTCATTCATTCAGTCTTTTTATGTTTATGAGATTTGTTGTGGTGGGTGGTTTTATGGTTCTCGATTCATTCACATCCCACTGGCTCTATCCTACAAATAACAGCATTGCATACAAAACAAACAAAAACAATCTTTATAAATTCCTTTCTACTCTGATGTTCTTGTTTTTTTCTGTGGTCTCCCACATGGACCGTCCTGAATGAACCCGTAAAACAAACAATTCAATTCTATAAATAATTTTTGCAATAATTTATAAAACCCCAAATTAATAATTAAAGTTTTATTAGCCCAAAGTTTTAATTGAATTCATATCGGCATTAAAGCTTTTATATGAAGTTTTCTACAATGAGTAAACTTTTCGCAGGTAATTGATGTGTATTTATATTCACAATTATGTACACATGTCCAAACACAGAATTGTGTCTTTTGCTTTTAACGAATTCATATTTCAACTTAATTATGCATAATTTACGTGTAATTTAGAATTGGACTGTACTGATGGAACAATTTTCCGTCAATGAGTGGATGTCTAGAAACGAAGAAAACTTGAGTACGGGGAGTAGAATCAGTGACGAAGAAGCAGCATCCGAGACTACTTTAATAAGATATTCCAATATGCAACGCCAATCTGGAATTGGAAAGCGAAAAATTACAATTGGCCTAGGCGTGGTTTTCCTTGGTCTTGTAATAATTGGAGGCGCTTTTGGAGGCGTACTTTCAACTGGATCTGGTGAGTTATTGGGTTAGATTTGGTTACACTGTTTATACAATAATTATAAATATAACTTGTAGAAATTTGCATTTCTGTTTCGTGTTTGAAGAACCGTCTTATCGAACTCGGAGTGCAGAAAAATCTGCGAGTGGTTCGACAATTATAATCAAGGATAAAGAACCACTTTCACAGCCTGACAATGACAACGATATTGAAAATGTTCGGAATGACGGGACGACTATTGTCAAGGATTTCCATTCTCAAGCTCCCCAAATAAAAACCAAGCCGAAAGCCAGTAGAAAAGAGAGCCAAGTTCTTGTAACCACTGGCTCTCAAGCTAATTCTAATGCGAGTGGAATGGCCTTAGCTGATGAACCACCCCGGGAGCAGGGCAACTCTACAGCAGAGGTAGTTACTCCACGCCGACGCACAAAATCCAAGGTTTGAATTTGTGGCTCCGTAAAAGTCCCAACACCGGCACGTTTTGTATTTCATTTCATTGTTTTCTAGTGTTCATACAAGAAAAACCTAGATGTTTGCACAATTTCAGGGACGGCGAAACAGAAACCAACATAAACGGAAGCAACTTCCTGCGGACGCACAATCCAAAGACTCGATTAGCTTATTGTACCAAATGAAATTGGTTCCATCAGGTCCTGTGGAAAACTTTGTAGCATACAAGAAATGTTTGGATATTGATGATGACAACAGGCAGTTTCTCAAGGGATGGAAAGCATCCCTAACCGTAAACGCCACTATGGCCCGAATTAGTGAAGATAAAAATCCCTTCATTGGCTATGGTAAAAACATTACTTTTAATTTTACAAGTACAAACAAACTACATATGTCACTTGCGTTTTGCACTAATCTAATTTCACTTTGATCACAGGGTCGGACAAGCGCTTTGCTAGACGCAGAGCTGGAGAATCTGCGTTGATGGCGATTTATCCAGGAAATCTTACTTACCCATACCCATACGATGATCTCGCCATTGAACAATACAACTGTGAATACGACTGATTAAGTGATCTGATGGGGTGATGCCTGGCCGACTGATCGCAATCTCAAATATCGAATGAATAACTAAAAGTAGACTTGTTCACGTACTAAAGACCTGCAATTCTACAATTCACTTTTATAATTTTTGTACAATTAAAAATTAATTAAGAGATTTATTATTATAAGCAAGTGGAATTGCAGCACATGCATATTTATATTATTTATGCAAACCGTGATTTTTTTGATGTCTCTAGAAGTTTGGTCAAAGGTCGGTCATTATTGCTCGGTTAACTGTATTTTTAAATACAGAATATAGCGACTATGATTTACGTAGAATACGATATCGTTGCGTTAATTCAATTCAATCATGAGTCTTACTTAGCCCTTGCTTTAATACAGGTAAACTTCGATAATTAGTAAAGTGAACATAGTGGCTATATATTATTAGAAATGTTAGTGAACCACTTATTGTATTTACTATTTCATTATTTATAAGTTAATATATAATGAACCGAAATTCGGACGCCCTTGAGTGTTCACTAATAAATAAACGAAGTTTACCTGTACTTTTTAATTCAATTCAAACTCAACAGTATTCGGTTAATATGTTCCATCACAATAATTAATATAGGTATTATATTTGTTTATTCTTATTAAATAATACTCTTTGTTAATTCTATTGAGTTGTCTTTTAATTAATAAAATAAAGTAACTAAACTGCTCAGTGAATAAAAGAAGTCATTCAGCATTAAAACCAGCGACGCTTACCAAATTACCAATCAAATCATTTTCTATCCCGATTCCGATGAAGTTGCATAAAATCTGCATGCACTTATCGAGTCATTGAGAATGACGAGCAGAAAGCATCGAGTATTGCGTCGTTCCACGAAATATTTTATATGCTCTTATTCAAGAGAACCGAACAACAGAAGCATCTTCTTTATAGGTTTTTTAGGTATTTTTTAGCGCTGCTATGCTGCTGGTGCTTGCTTTGCTACTGCTTACTGCTTGAACATGATGCGATTGCGATTGGATTTTGGATTCAAGATCAAGCGTTGCGTTGTTGTTGCTTCGCATTTCGCAGGCTGCTGTAACTAAACAAGACCCATTCATTGTTCATGGATAAGACGAAGACATCAAGAAGACATGCGGCAAAGAGAAATTGAAAATTCTTTCTCCTCTTCTTTCTACTTTTTTCCAGTTTTTTACTTTAATCAGGAAAGTTTTAATAGAAATTGAATTATACTTGCTTGTCGAAATCTCAACTTCCTGGTGGTGGAGTGGTGAAGTAGTGTCAGTCAGTGTAAATACCATAAATTAAATATTACTTTAAACTGAAATTGTAATACAAATATTACAAATATACAAACGCTAAACAGAGTAAAAAATAAAATTTACTTGCATCATCATCAGGACTTTTAAGGACGTCACGTCAGATAAGTGAGATAATCCTGACGCTGAACGTGTATGGAGGATTTGTCACCGACGTTTCATCCTGACCTGTTTTAATCACTGACAGTTTATCAATTGAGTAGTGAGAGAGGGAGCCTTAGCCGGAGAAGAGGTCGAGTTAAAGAAAAACAAAATAGAATTATTAATTAGAAAGGCAAAAATGTATTGATCGGTCTCGGTCTCACATCACGGAATACTAAGAAAGTGAAAGCTACAACAAAGTTGATTAGTTAGTGACAACGACATATAGGTAAGTAGGTGAATTTTAACATTTCAAAATTTGTCACAGACAAACGAGATTAATGATTAACCGGAGTTTAATTAAGAATTTTACCGGCTATTTACAGATCCGAAGTCAAGAATTCAGACCGGAAAGATGGCTTCTTCTGCGCACCATTATGTTGTGACAGCACATAAACCAACAGCGGTTACAGCTTGCGTCACAGGTAAATACAATCCTTAGTTTTTAATTAATGTGTATACGTATTTATAAATCTAAAAAAGTTATATGCCAACTACTATAAACTTGCTTTACTTGCCGTTGCAGGGTATTTTACGTCTCCCAAGGATTTGAATTTGATTTTGGCAAAGAATACACGTCTCGAGTTTTACCTTGTGACGCCTGAGGGTTTGAGACCGTTAAAAGAAGTGGGGATTTATGGGAAAATCGTAGTCTTGAAACTATTTCGACATCCGGTGAGTCTTATAAATCACTAACCACCACAACTCTTTCGTGGCACTCTTTTTCTTGATTTAGGTTTGGTTTAACAATAACTATTGTCATTAACTATTTGTTTTACATTTCTTTACAGGGTGACCAGAAGGATAGACTTTTTATTGTTACTGCACGATACAATGCGATGATTTTAGATTGTCAAGGCCAAGGCGAAAACTTGGATATTGTGACCGTAGCGCATGGGAATGTCGGCGACAGAATTGGAAAGCCTTCGGAAACGGGAATCATTGGAGTAATCGATCCGGAAGCAAGAGTCATTGGACTTAAGCTATACGAAGGATTGTTCAAGATTATACCATTAGAAAAGAATAATTCAGAACTGAAGGCATACAATATCAGGTATGTCAAGAAAATTCGTGGTAATCCCCAATAATCTCGTCATAAAATAGAAATTAATTAAACTTGAAAATGATATTGTTTACAGATTAGAGGAACCATTGATCCAAGATATAGATTTCTTGTACGGTTGTGCTAATCCTACTATCATTCTGATCCATGAGGATGTTGGGGGTCGTCATGTGCGAGCGAAGGAGATATCATTGAAAGACAAAGATTTCAACAAAACTCCGTGGAAGCAAGAAAACGTTGAAAGTCATTCGTCCATGATTATCCCTGTGCCCCAACCACTTGGTGGAGCTGTCGTTATTGGGCAGGAGTCTATTTTATATCACAATGGTTCCTCGTTCCTCGCAGTTGCACCTGCCGCCATGAAAGTATGAAATTTGAAGCGATGCATTTCAATTCTTAACTCAGTTACCTCATTATAATTATTCCTAATTTGTTACTGTTTTTATGTAATTTTAGCAAAGCACAATAATGTGCTATGCTAGAGTAGACCCTGCTGGAAATCGTTACTTGTTGGGAGACTTGATTGGTCATTTGTACATGTTGTTTTTGGAGCGAGAAGAAAGACCAGAAGGACCTGTCGTAAAGGACATTAAATTTGAAGTTTTGGGAGTCATTAGCACACCTGAATGTTTAACTTATCTTGATAATGGAGTCGTGTTTGTTGGTTCCCGCCTTGGAGACTCTCAATTAATTCGCCTTAATACTGGACCCGATGAACAGGGCAGTTACGTTAACATAATGGAAACATTTACAAATTTAGCCCCTATTATAGACATGGTTGTGGTAGACATGGATAAGCAGGGACAAGGTCAATTAATCACTTGCTCCGGTAAGACTAGTGACAAAACGCTTAATATGGTACTGTTTAATAGTCATAACTCATAATAATACAGTTGTTTTTAATTCCTGAAATGGCGTGTCTTTAGGCGGTTATAAGGAAGGCTCTCTGAGAATAATTCGAAATGGAATTGGCATTCAGGAACATGCTACAATCGATTTAACGGGTATTAAGGGTTTGTGGTCACTGAAAGTTGGCGGTGACACTGTGTTTGATAACATGCTTGTCGTCTCCTGCATCGGGGATACGAGGTAAACCTTACACGGTTCAAATTTGTTCATTTCTTTTCCGAATTGACATTGAAATTTACATTGGGTCATTTGTGCATCCTGTAGATTTTTATATCTTTGCGGCGATGAAGTTGAGGAAACGGATTTGGAAGGTTTCCTTCAGGACAGTCAAACGTTGTGGGCTTCAAATGTAAACAATGGTCAAATGGTTCAAGTGACAACTTCCGGTATTCGATTGGTCGATGCGTCTTCGAAGACTTTATTGGTGTAAGCTTTCATTTTCAGGGGAAGCAGTGAAATTGTTTTGTGATTTAAATTTAAATGCATTGATTTACAATGTTCTTTGTCACAGTGAATGGAAAACGCCATCGGGCAAAGGAATAAGTGTGGTGGCCGGTAATACTAATCAGATTGTGTGTGCAGCAGGTTCAGAACTTTATTATTTGGAGATTGGAAAGGGATCACTTTCTCTTCTTGGGTAAATATATTTTACAATTGCTTTTGTTTTAATATAAGATGGGAAAATATTACATGTTAAACTGATAACTTATTTTTGCACTGTAGGGATAAACTAATGGAAAATGAAGTTGCTTGTTTGGATATAACTCCACTGGGTTCCGGAAAAGCGCATTTTGTAGCAGCCGGTTTATGGACGGATGTCTCAGCACTGATTCTTACTGTTCCCAGTTTAGATATAGTAACAAAAGAAGCGATGAAAGGAGGTACGTACTTTTTGTTTCACATAACACGTAACTTTTCTCTCTAAAACAATAACTAAAATTATTGTATTTTGAATTACAGAAATTATTCCCAGATCAATCTTATTGGCGTCGTTTGATGACAACTGTTTCTTGATGTGCGCACTCGGAGATGGGTCTTTGTTCTACTTTTCGTTGAATCCTATCAGTGGTGAACTCAGTGACACAAAGAGAGTAACGCTTGGGACTCAACCAACGGTGTTGAAATGCTTTAAAAGTCAGTCGACTGCAAGTGTTTTTGCATGTTCGGACAGACCGACAGTAATTTATTGGTCGAATCACAAACTGGTTTTCTCGAATGTCAACCTAAGAGAAGTGTCACACATGTGTCCCCTTAATGCCATGGCGTTTCCTGATAGCTTGGCACTTGCGACGGAATCTGGACTGACGATTGGAACAATTGACGAAATTCAGAAACTTCACATTAGGACAGTGCCGTTGGGGGAAACTCCAAGAAGAATTGCTTATCAAGAATCGTCTCAAACTTTTGGAGTCATCACAATGCGCATTGATGTTATGGAAAGTTCTGGTTTGACTCCCTTGAAGCCCAGTGCGAGCACCTTAGCTGCAAGCGTCAGTTGCTCTTCTTCCGTAGGTACACTGATTAGACCGTCGACTTCGGGGCCGTCGTCAGCCTCGGTTCCCAGCACACCTTTGGAATGTGGACAAGATATCGAAGTGCACAACTTACTGATTGTTGATCAACATACTTTTGAAGGTTAGATTGGGCAACTGAAAATGTATTAATTTGTACTGTTTTGCAGCTGAAAATGTATTTGTTTATTTTGGTCCTAGTTCTCCATGCGCATCAATTCATGCAAAACGAGTACGCTATCAGCATAGTCTCTTGCAAACTGGGTGAAGATCCCAACCAGTATTACGTTGTCGGAACTGCAATTGTCGTTCCCGATGAAAGTGAACCAAAGCAAGGAAGAATTGTTATTTTCCAATACGCAGACAGTAAATTGCAGCAAATCGCGGAGAAAGAAGTGAGAGGAGCTTGCTACTGTCTTGCTGGATTTCACGGCAAAATTTTAGCTGGAATTAATAGCACGGTAAAAGACATGTTCTTCAGCTACTGATGATGATTATGATGAAAACGGAAAAAGAATAAACATTTCTGAATGTATCAATTGCAGATTCGACTTTTTGAGTGGACATCGGAGAAAGAACTTCGTGTAGAATGCTCTTATTTCAACACAATTCTTTCACTCTTCTTAAAATACAAAGGAGATTTTATATTGATTGGTGATCTCATGCGTTCCATGACTCTTCTACAATATAAAAGCATGGAAGGCACGTTTGAGGAGGTACGAGATTATTGTCATTAATACATTCCAAATTATTCTAATATCTTACATTTTTTGTTAAAAACAAAACAAGTACAAAAAATATTTTACAAATCTTTAGATTGCGAGGGATTACAATCCTAACTGGATGACGGCCGTTGATATCATTGATGATGATACTTTCTTGGGAGCAGACAATGCTTTCAATCTCTTCGTATGCACAAAAGATGGGTAAGTAATCATTGATAGAGTCCCGCTCCCGAGGTAGAAGATTGCTCGTAAAATTACATAATATTTAACCCTTAACCGTAACCGATTTAATTGCAGTGGAGCCGCAACTGATGAAGAAAGATGTCAGATGCAGGACGCCGGGAGAATTCATCTCGGTGACATGGTCAATTGTATTAGACACGGTTCATTAGTCAGGCAACACTTAGGCGACACATGTGCACCAACGACTGGTAGCATGCTTTTTGGAACAATAAGTGGATCAGTTGGTTAGTATTTTAATGTTTTAATTTTAACTGTGTGTCGAAGGGTGTGTTTCATTAAACCCCGATAATTTGTTTTTGTAGGTCTTGTCACTCAAATCCCCCCAACATTTTATGAGTTCCTGCTCGAGCTTCAAGACAGACTGTCGAAAGTCATTAAACCTGTTGGGAAAATTGAGCATTCGCACTGGAGAAGTTTTAATAATGATCGCAAACAGGATCCGTGTGAAGGTTTCATCGATGGCGACTTAATCGAAAGCTTTCTCGACATGTCACGAGACGACATGAAAGAAGTGGTTGCTGGGCTTATGGTGAGTTTCTCGACTCTCGAGAAAGACTGTTGAACTCTAAATTCAGAAAATGTGTTGTTAAAGCAAAGGATTTGTTGTTTCAGGTTGACCTTCAAGGAACTGGAATGAAACAGCAGGCTACAGTCGATGATATCATTAAAGTTGTGGAAGACTTCACCAGAATTCACTGAGTAGAATAATAATCTTCATTCAAACTGATGACGCCAATGCGATCTTATATTTAATTCCCAAATTCCTACCGTTTGATTAATTAAAGATTGTATTGTAAATTGTACTGTAGAGTAGGAAGCACAATTGGCAAAAAGAGTAGTGGCATAGGGAAATACATTACATATTAGATTACTTAATTAATTTATAGTGTAAGTTCAGAGTAAACAAAATTTTTGAGTATATGCTAAGTGTAAAATTATTACGTAATCTTAACGTCAGTTTATCCTTACAAAGATAAGCTTTTATTATTAGTGTCTAATTTTAATAATAAAATGTTGTATAAAATTGAAAATAATATTTTGCCGTTTCGCTCTTTCATTCCTTTCTTGCTCGTTTTTCTAACTTTCACTAGTAAAATATTACTCAATTTCATATTCTAGCATTAACATTTATGTATTAGTTCTAGAAGTCATCTCGTATCTCGTCTAAAAATTAGAATTATTGAATTGTGCTAAACATTTCTCTTTTACCTTTTTTGTATTAAAAATAATTACAAATTGTCCATAATATTATGCATTGTGTACATCTGAATTTTCATGGATGGTATGTAATGAGACATTTTAGAAATTTAAAAAAAAAAACATTTTAAGGATCATTTATCAATTAGTAATGATTCATTATTACACAATTAACGCCGTAGTCGGCGCGGCGTTACATACTGTAAACTGTAAAGCAGCACACAAAGACAGTGACTACACGCAAACACGCACACACGCTAGACATTATACAGAAAACAAAAAAAGTCGTTTTACAACAGGAGAGCTTACGAGCTTTTAGAAATGCATACCACCAATAGCATTGAGTTACTTTACGCTTTGTGCAGACTTAGACCTGACTTGGTACAAGACAGTCAAAATGCAACCGGGAAAAAAGTCGATCATAAATAACGATCGAGACAATGACAGAGAAACAGAAACAATAACAGAAAACAAAGCACTCTTGGTCAGAGAAGTAAAAACACACTAACCAAGAGCCTTTTCATCCTTGAACATGAACAGTGATAGTTGAATGACCTTTGACACAGTGCTTATTTAGTGGGAATTTATCCGTATAATATTTTTTAATTGATTAGGAAGGAATCGAGAAAGTGATCGTGATGGATAAAAAAGGGAGGAGGTCGAAGAAAGAGCTGTGGTTTGATTTTGATAGGGTTGCAATGAAAAATTCGGGTCAGCTTAAGCAAGTAAGATACAAACAACTAGATATAAGCTCATGTTTTAGGAATTTAGCTCCGAAAAAGAGCGACATAACTGCTCGTGACGAGTATAATGGTGGGTCATGGTCTTTGGGTGCATCACAGGCAGGGGGAAGGGGGAACACAACTCCTTCGAACAAACGGAAAAGTGATGAAACTGTTGAAAGTGCTGAGAAACGCGATAGGCTAGAATCCTACACTGAAAACTTTTTTGAGGTTAGTCCTATTAAATTAAGACGGAGTGTGGATAAGGCTGATTCTGAAACTGAGAAGGTTTCCTTGTCCCTTCAAACAACAACTTTAAAATCGAAGATCCTTGATCCTGATGCGAAACAAAAGAGAACTGTTGCAACTATCGAAGACGCTAAGAATAGCAGTGTATTCTCAGAATCACACGATGAAACGTATTTTGAGGTTAGTCCTTTTAGTAAATTAAGTGCAAGTGTTGCTAATTCGCCTGATATTTATGAGAGATCCCCAATGATTTTTTCCAAGGCTCGTGTGAAACACAAGAAAAGTGATGAAACTGTCAAAGGCGCTGAGAAGAGTGTAAAATCACATCATGAAACAATGTTCGAGGTTAGTTCTATTGAGTCAAGTGCGCCTAATTCTCCTGACAGTTTTGATACCTCCTTATCCCCAATAATTGTTTTCAAGGCTCCAAATGCTCCAATTTATTTTCCTGGTTCGTCGAAACAAAACAAAGCTGATGGAACTAATGAAGGCGTCGTGAACAAAGATCATTTAAAATCACATCATCAAACAAGTTTTGATGTCAGTCCCGTTGTTGAATTAAGTGGGGATGAGGATGAGGGTCATGATCCTGATGAGACCCAGCTTTCCCCAAGCATTTTTTGCAGAGCTCCAGTATATTATCGTGGGTCAAAACAAAAGAAAGCTGATGAAACTGTCAAGGGCCTCGAGAACAAAGAGAAAGACAAATTAAAATCACATCATGAAACATTTTTTGAAGTTAGTGCAGATGAAGATGAGGGCCATGATCCGGATGAGACCCAGTTCTCCCCGAGCAGTTTTTCCAAGGCCCCAGTATATTGCCCTAACGCGAAGCAGAAGAGTGATGAAGTTAACGAAGACGCTGAGAACAACGATCAATTAAAATCACATCATGAAACTGTTTTTGAAGTCAGTCAAGATGAAGATGAGGGCGATAATCCGGATGAGAACCAGCTCTCTCCAAGCATTTTTTGCATGCAGAAAAGTGGTGAACCTGTCGAAGACGCTGAGAACAACGCTCAATTAAGATCGCCCCACCAAACATTTTTTGAGGTTGTAAGTGGGGATGAGAGTCACGGCACTCTTGAAACCTCCTTGTCACCAACAATCTTTAACATGAATAAACCTTCAAAATCCAGGACAGCAGTTGACCTTGGCTCGCCGCCAAGGAAGTCGAGCTTGGAAAAGCGGACCAAACCGTTAAGTCCTACTACATCACACAACAGAAGGAATACTTTGCTGTTGCTAAAAGATTTTGACAAGTAAGTATGAAGTATGAATATTTCTCTCTCTGGTTATAAATATTTTGAATTTTAATGGCAATGTCAAAAGTTATTTAATTGCATTTTTAATTTTGATGGTTTCTTAGAATTCCTGAAATGAGACCCCCAAGTCCTGACTTTAAGTATAAGCAACCAACCGTAAGGAAGAAAAATGAACGTGCAAATTTGCCTGCGTGGAACTGTGATGCGTGCCGAGAAGTAATTGTGTATTTTAATGTTAATAATATTTCTTCTTGACTGACTTCATAACACTAACGTTTCTTTTCTTGATTTGATAACAGTATTATGAAGCACTGGAATCCCAAATGGACGAAAAGGAAATTGCTCGAATCAGGAATAAAACCTGTAAACATCGTGCTAAATATGCTCCAGTAAGCAACACTCCAGAGAATTTCTGGTGTACATTGTATCCCTCAACTCAAGAACTGTATGATGAAGGTCATATTCGAGTTGCTGACACACCTTTTACTCCTATTCGAAGGCCGAAGAGGAGAAACAGTGAGAGTGATAGCGACTGACTTCAGAAAACTTTAAGCATGTGATGATTACCTTAAATGCAAGTGATTTTTATGTGTATATTAAGCTTAGTATTTTTTTTTTAAACTGAGCGACTGATTTGACTTCTGGTCATTTTTTTAGTTATTCATCGATTTATTAAATGATTTACAACTGTAAACCAAGCTTATGTAAACTGAACGAAAATACCTGTGCGCTGCGCAGCAATAAACTCATCAAAATTCTGATTGTTTTAAAAAAGAATTAAGGAACTTTTGTTGTAATTGCGTCTACATCGTTGTCGCCAGCTTCCTTTCTTGACATGTTCATCAATTCTCCCAGTTCGGTTGAAGAAACTATTTCCGTATACAAACTATCCCAAGTCCATAATTCGTCATGCTGCCCATACATAAAACCGTTGTAGAATTTTAAATGTTAATTCAAAAAAGATATTAGAAATTAATATTAAAAAATTAACTTGGCTCCTACCTCCATGAGTTGCTTTTCAGGCACAATATATTTGCACAATTTTCTTAAATTTACTCCATCAACGACTGAGAACGGCTTGCTCTGCATGAGTTCAGCATCCAATTCCTTCAAGCTGGCCATTCTTTGTATTTCATACCTGCCAAGAGTAGTAACTTAAATTAGTAAATTGATACACTTCAATATGAAACTAGGATGATGGGTGATTGCGTGTTTACGCTGGAGCTGCTGCAACCGTCATTTGTAAATCTTCTTCATTCACATCATCCAAGTCGGGAATAAACTCGACTGTCTCTTCCGGAATGAAGGTGTTGGATCGAGTGGACGATGCAGCCCGGACATGGTTCATTCCTCCACCAATATGATTTGCCCGACTTCGAAAAGCGGAAGGTGCGCGTCGCCCTGCAGCTGAGCTGCCGCTGCTACTACCATCCTCGGAGTCTTGCCGCTGCCTTCCAGTTTTCGGGCGATTGAACGAAAATGTAAATGCAGCAGATTCAGGGCGATAACTGGCGAGTGTCGTGATCTCGTCGGACTCCACTGGAGGAGTGCTTGTCAACATTGTTGAAGCCACTTCAGGAATTCCAGAAGCTCCTCCTTGTCCGAGGGAAGAGGACGACGATGAACCCCTGGGTCCACGGGCAGTGCTCAAGCGAAAGCCTGTTGTGGGACGTTGCTGTCATGAGAAGAAGTTCATTGATTACAAAAAAACAATTAATCATAGGTTGAGTATACATTAAATCTCCTAAAAAATAAAATTCAATTTTCCATTAATTATTTTTACCTCCTGTAGGATATCCTGCACAGAAACCGACTTCAATTCTTCCAAGAATTTTTCATCCATGATTTATTTATATTTAACCTTCAATCTATAATACGCTTTCCTAACTTCCAATTATAATTTTCCCCTCGCAAACTTTATCATTGAGAATTGAATTGAGATAGATTGAAAGTTGATGAAAGCTTACCCTAAAGGCAAAAGTATAAAAACGCAGAAAGAAAGTAAAAAATTAAAGGATTCATTTGTTTGCCTTTCTGCATCATAGCAATAATCGATCGATATTTTTCAATGAAGAACGGTTCCATTTCATGCATGCTGTGCTGATGCTAAATAATATGCTCCATTAAGCTTGACCACAAACAAATACTGTAACGTCGCGTTGTTACTGCCCTAGTTCGAGGAGCAAGTTTAAAACACCAGATTATCAGTTTTGATCGTAAGATTAGACTGAAAAAATTAGACTGAAAAAATTTATCTATCTATTAATGGACTTCACGTTGTCCT